>VWZZ01002395.1:58468-82422 GCA_013399095.1 Psophia crepitans | reverse complement strand
ATATCATATCATATCATATCATATCATATCATATCATATTTGTTATGCTATGTTATCTTATGTATAAAATATACATATATATAAATCCCATATTATAAACATTCTATTTAGGTACTTTTATGGAAGCATAAAGTGAAAAAGGAAGAATTAGATTAAAACAGTGAAAACTCTGCAGTTCTGCACAACTTTGAAATGTTCATTCATTCAAGTCCAATTTCATGCTGATCAAATAGAACTATCCATAACCAAGAAATAAAACATCCGTTGTGGGAGACAAAATGGACTCCTTTGACTGGTTTGCTTTATTGCTAGTTATTACTGTCATGTCTCCAGATAACAGGTTGCTGCTCACCCAGCTACTTAAGATGAGTAAAATCTCACCTCTGGGCTCCAGTTAGTTATCGTTCAAAATACTCTCTCAGAAGAGAGGTGAGTCCCTCGTCCTCTCCCTCTGCGGTCCCCACCTGTGGTTTCCACTGGTGCCGCAGTGGGTTTTTGCCTCCCATCCCCTGTTATTGAAGCCTCTTGCTGCGTGCCCGGGAACGTCTGCGTTGCAGCCTGCCTCTCCTCTGCGGCTTGGGCTGAAACTCGGAAAGCAAGAGGTGAAGTGACATTGGTTCTTCAGCCCCTCTCTCTAAGTAGTTTTGGTCCCGCAAGTCACTTATCATTTTTCCAAAGTAGTGTTCTATGAGTACTCCCAATTTTTAAGACAATAAAACCCGGGTTTCCTGAAGCATCTTTTTCTACCCTTAATGTGGAATAATGGCAAGCAGGTTGTTCTCGTTGCAGTTGGTCAGTGAAGTTTGCCGGGGAAAAGTGGTTTAATCAGAAGATGTGAGCGCCTCGGCTCAGAAATGATTTGTGGCAACTGGCTGAACGCAGACTCCTGCGAAGCTCCGAGTATTTTTCAAGTCCTGGGAGCTTCAGTTCCAGAGCAGCGCATCTGAAGCTTTTGCAACTACTGAGGGAAAACTGGGGGCATTTGTTACCTTCACTGCTGCTGTTCAGAAGTGGGTAGGTGATGAAGTTAAAGGAAATGATACCAGTTTCACGTAGTTATCACTGAGATGACAGGCAGTGCACAGGTTTTCCAAGGGAGTATCATGTGTCGGTGAAAAATACCCATTTTGTGGGAAAATTGCAAAGCACAACCATCCACAACCTGGAAATTTTTCCAGTTCTCCACCATGAATGTTTACTGCAAGGAAGTTGTTAGCATTTCTTCCAGGCGTTTCTTAACAAAAAAAAGGAAACACAACATGTAGTCTGTGAGCTGTTACTCATTCTTTGAATAATGGATGCTATTTTTTGGGAAGGCCCCAAGTGACACACAGGCAAGCTTTCTTGGCGCCTGCAGGAAGGTGGTATGGCAACAGTTATGGAAGGAGAAGGGATGAAGAAGTTTTCGTAATCACTTTTGTGGTGTTTACTTTTGAAAAACTGCGTTGAGTTTCCAAACATCCAGTGGGGAAGCGTTTGCCATCCCTGGGACTTGTCTCCTGTGCTGAGGGGAGCGACGGGGTATCACTAACTAAGTGTAAATGCCGGGGTCTGGGGATTTATAATGAGATCTCAGGAGATGGATTCTGCTGTTACTAATTGCTATTACTCATTAGAATGGGACGATTGTTTTAGACATCTGTGGCAGGGAAACTGCAAAGTGCTGTAGACGGAATTAGGAAAAGTGGTGGTGTGTGCAACCCCTTGTGATTTTGAGTGAATTTGAGCACTAGCAATCAAAAATTAAAGCCCAGACTCTGGCAAAGCTTGTGATGTTCAGCTTGCGCTGAAACCCACTCGCACCACCCCAGACTTTATTTCCCCACACTGGGACCAGGGCAGCTGCAGCTGCAGCCGCAGCACAGGCGTGGGGTTTCTCCGGCCTCCTGCGCTCAGCCAGCGCATCAGGCTTACCTGCCCCTTCCCGGGCGCACGACAAAGCCATGCATGTGGTAACAGCCAGTTATGCCACGTCCCACGGCTGAAGACACTGCCGATGTTTGCAACAACTGTGCCTGCTCTCCGCCGCAGTAGCAGGGCAGGCTGAGCTCGGCGCTCGCTGCTCTCCCACCATCCTTGCTCTTACAAACAGATGGGCCTCGTGTACAAGTCGTGTCTCAGTTGCATTTAGCTCACAAAAGCAACAATCATAATCACGACTGCGTCTACAAAGAATAATGAGGATTAGAGTCTGACCCAGTGTGCCGGGAGGCTCATTCGTGTTCCCTGATCTGGCTATTCTCCGTTTTTCCATTTTATGAAAGGACCCCCCCATATGTCTTTTTTTCCCCAAGACAAGAGAGCTAAAAAGCTTTCATGGGTGGGTGGGGGTAAGATCATGTTCATCACATCTCCTTTATACAGAATTCTTACACATCATACACTTCTGCCACAATTATAATTTAATTTATGCCTCTCCAGAAAAATACACCAGTTGTGTCCGTGGCCGCCCTGTTTATCATCTCCAGGCGCAGGAGGCCGGCTCGGGCCAGGTGCAGGGACAATGGCTGGCTGTTCACGTCTCTGCACCAGCTGTTCCCCTCGGCACGCACCAGCGCTGGGCCCTGCTGGTGACAGCCCTGTTACCGCCGCCGCCGCTGTGAGTGTAATTTTATTTTAAGAGTTAATCCAGACTGATGGTTCTGAAAGCGTGTGTAAGTATAGCGAGGGGTGAGTATGTTTTATAGACAGGCATATGTTATAGAACACCTTATAGGTCTGTGTAAGCTTCTGGGTTTTTTTTCTCCAGACTCACGGGAGATGTGGACTGGTGCGATTAGATAACGCCAGGTAGTGAATCGCTACCCTGCTATCAGCATCCACCAAATTCTGTGTTCCAGTATATGGGTCAAATCATGACTCAGGCCACCAGCGACAGCTGTCACGAGTCCAGTAGCTGATAAAAGCGGGTGGATGCCAAAGAAAAGCCCACAGTACACCTCAGCCCCACAAAGACCCCGGAGCCAGCAGAGCCCATGTCTTGGATCTGCTTGTGCCCACAGGAGTGCACCAGCAGCTTAGAGCTCCTGGGACAACGCTGCTTCTGGCTTTTCGTTACGTGGGCCCCCAAACAAGGAGAGGAGAGGAACGGGTGCTGGTGTTGAGGAGTTCCTAATGAATTGGTGGCACAGGAAAGAAAAGAAAATTTGCCTACTAAATGTCACGAGGCCTCTGAAGCCCAGATTGAGGATCCAAGTCCTGGTCATTTGCTTTCAGGAGCATGAAATCCATAGTTTCCCATTTAAGAAGCAAATATACCCTGGGTTTTCAGTGAATTTCTGGTTCTGGTTTCAAGTTGTGCACCAAAACATTTTCTACAAGGTTTTTAAAAATTGCTTTGAACAAGATATTTTGTAACAAAGGGGGAGATGTCATTTGTGGCTGTATGAAAACAATGTAAAAAAATGAGAAATTAAACTCGGAAAATCTTTTCTTAGTCTCGATGATGTCATTCACAAATCTCTTTCAACTAATTATTTTAAAATTAATTTTTCAACTACTTGTTTTATTTCCAACCCTTTTTCATTAATATTGAATGGAGACAAAACTGACTGGCTTACAGCTATGGCAGTTACATTTAACTTACATCAGAGAAGCTTTTCCTTCCCCTCTTTCTTCTCCCAGCTCAGTCTATTATATTATCAGTCAGAATTTCCCACTGAAGAATGTACTTCTGCCTCTAAGATTTCTGCTCGCTTCCCTCCAGCTCAGAGGAGGAATTTGCCAGTACTTTGACCTTTCTCTCTCTACTAATCTAACTTGAGTCAGTACATGCCAAAGGTAGCTTAGTTATTTCATACTTCTCCAGTTTTATCTGCTGATAGTCTGCCATTCTCTGTGTAGACTCAGGTGTCTGCAGAATAGTACATTCTGTTCTTCCACATGCCAATGAAAAAAGACAAATGGCATGCTATAAGTACAGTAGTAAAACCCCTGAATAAATGAAACTTTGAGAGAGGTCATTCAAAAATAGCTTCAATTCCAACAGACCCTGCATTAGTGACTCAAAAGTGGGTACATAGCCAATTAAACCAGTAGTTCATACTGAGATACAGAGATGGGGATGCTGGCTATATTTTGTGAATATTGACTTTCCTTCCAAGGAGATCCACATTCTCTTCCCAGCCATTCCACGTGTTATTAGTGTGATGTTGAGAAAATCATCCTCTCTCTTAAAATTTTAAACTGAGTTTAAACTAGTTTAAATTACCCTAAAATTTAAATTTAAACTAAGTTTAAAATTTCCCATTCGTCAGAATAAGGACCATGATATGGCTGTCCTTTGTAAAGTGCCTGGAAATCCATGGATGAAGTCCGGCCTCACACTGAAAAATCACCAGCAGTATGCATTTACAGAGCAACTTCTAAGAGCCTCTGAAATTATACAAAAATGCATACATTACTTCATGATTGTTCTCGTTGAAACAAAGCTGTCTGAAAAGGCCATACTTTTTTAAAATTCAGTTTTGGCCCAAATCATACCAAACTCAGAAATTATTAATATTTCCTGCAAATGGGAAGTTCCAAGGGGGAAAAAATAAATCAGAAATGCCAAGGAAGGATGGTTTCCAAAAGAAATTACATTCCCTAGTGAATCCTGCGTTATAGAGAACGGGTGCCTTGGGTGGGGGGGTAAGGAGGAGAAGAAAACTAGTCTTGGAAGGTGCCTGAAGAGAACCAGACACAGCTTGTGTATTTAAATTACCATTCCTCTTCTTTTTGCTTTTTAACCCTAACGCTTAGCCAAAATTCAAGGATCTGTAGTCATTTTCTGTTAGGAAGAGAAACTAACGATAAGAGAGGGGGGTGTCTTTGTCACAGCTCCACTTGTTTACAAATAATGTGGAAAATCTTGTTTCCTTCAACAAGGCAGAAACCGGCAAGCTGGAGACAGCTTCTCAGAAGGGGGTCCAGTGCGGCCAGCCGCCAGCACTGGGCTCAGCAGGATCCCAGGAGATTTTTCCAGCACCATCTTCCCCGCGCTTATTCAGGCTGCCACTTATGCTTGGCTTTACCTCCTGCCTCTTGGGTGCTCCTGGGCTGCCGGCACGCAGGCACCGGCCGGGCAGTGAGTGTTGCACCTTGAGGTCTCTCGAAATTCCCTGCTGCAGGGCACAGCACTGAATTAACAGTCCGCCTCGGATAATTTCACAGAAAGGTGAAAAGAAAAGTTCTCAGGGCTATCTGGAAGCTCAAAAGGGAGACGATAAGAGAACTCCCAACGTACTGTCTTCACCACCACGGAAAAATACCATTAATGTGAGGGCGTTTGTTACTCTGGGCCCGGCTACTGCTTTGAACGTCTGAGATCGGTGATCTTCAGGAGCAGGTTCCATTAGGAAACAACTCCGCACACTTCTGCCACAAGAGGTAGTCGGGATGATGCGGGCAGGAGGGGGATGGGTAAAGGTGATAAATAACATGAAGGTGGTGCACAGATGCCAGCAGCATCTCCACTTGGCACCGCCATTACCGCCAGACACAACCTCCTCGCCACTCCTGTCGCAGGCTGAAAGGTGTCTCTCGCTGTAAGAAGTAGAAGTCTTGTTTTAAACTCCCAAAGGAAAAGTGCGTCATGTATCACAGACTCTCACACCAGGAAATGTGCATGAACTCAGTGTAAATTATAATAATGAAACTGTAGTATATATATAATTCCCAGCAGCAAATAAATATGCTACCAGTCAGGAAGGAGAAACTAGAGAAAAAGATTGAGAGGTCTTTTTCATTATCTAATTTACCATCATTCCTTGATTTCTCAAAGTGTGGCTGTGGGCTTTGGGGTAGATCATTAAGGCTCCTTCCCTCTTTTCTGTAGTATAGACCTCTGCACTGCAGAAAACAGAAGCTGGCATTGGAACCTGTAGGGATGCCATGAGCTCTATCAATTCTAGTGAGTCCATAGAGAATTTATGGAGGATAGCCCCAGGCACATGATCAAATAGCAGAGAGAGTGAAAGTGACGTTCAGTTGAAAAAAACACTGAGAATAGCTGAAGTTTCTTGGAAGAGCTGAGTTGTTTTGGTTCTTTTTTTCCCCCAAGTTCCCTCATCTCTAACAAGCAAGAGTACTTCTGTCAGGTACTCAGTTTAGGTTTAGACTGCAGTGTTGTTCGCTAGTCTGTTACAGAAGTCAAATAGATTTAGCGTCCAGACCTGTAAATCCTTTGCAATGAAACAGGGAAAAGAATGAAGTTACAGAAGGAAGGCCAGTTAATAGGAGTGTACACATGAATGGCCTGTAGAGTTTTCTCATTAACTGCTGTGCTGATTTATATTGTTGTCATTGCAATCTTTTTGTATTGTATTTTATTATATTCAGAGAATATTGTTACAATTAGATTGAAATTTGTCTTCGTGGGAGGCATTGCCCTCACTGAAGGACAAGGATGATATTCCTGGGCAATGTGTAATGCAGTTTGCCACCTACAGCTGCCAGCTCACATCCACTGGATCTTCATCACCATGCAGAGGGCCAGCCCAGAATCCTGGGATTTTGAAACACCCGTATCTGCACTAAGCCTTCAAGTAAGAGACAAGCAACCAACTTTTTGTGGGACTGAGAAAGGGAAAATCCAGGCACCCCACTCCCTGGTTCAGGAAGAGTTGAAAGCAGCAGCTTCTGCTGGGGTTCGTGCTGTCCTGGTTTCAGGAGGGATAGAGTGAATTTTCTTCCTAGCAGCCAGCATAGTGCTGTGTTTTGGTTTTAGGATGAGAATAATGTTGATAACACACTGATGTTGTGGTTGTTGCTAGGCAATGTTTACACCAAGTCAAAGACTTCTCACCTTCTCACACTGCCCTGCCAACCGGTAGGCTGGGGGTGCACAAGAAGTTGGGAGGTGACACAGCCAGGGCAGCTGACCCCAACTGGCCACAGGTATATTCCATACCATATGACATCATGCTCAGCATATAACTGGGGGGAAGGTGGGCGGGGGTTTAAACCTCATTTCAGGAACTAGCTGGGCATCAGTGATCTGGGGGTGGTGAGCAACTGTGCTGTGCATCGCCTGGTTTCCATATTCTTTTCTCGTTATTATTGTCGTTATTCTCTTCCTTTTCTGTCACATTAAACTGGTTTTATCTCAACCCATGAGTTTCACTTTTTTCCCGACACTCTCCCCTTCCCACTGAGGAGTGTGTGTGAGCGAGCAGTGATGTGGTTGATTTAGCTGCCGGCCAGGTTAAACCACGACACATGCTCACGCTGCCAAGGCTGGCCTGAAGACATCTTCCCTGGGAGAACGTGTGCATGTATTGCAACTCATCTCACACTGTACATCAGACCTCAAAAACAGAGACCAATTAATCATTATTTCACCTTGCCAAGTAAGTAAATACTTACCCTCGTCTTACATACAGGAAAAACGAGTCATCAAGCTGCCACAGAAAGAGCTGGGGCCAGTGCCAGGACCAGGAAACAGGTATCCAAACTCTCCAGTGTGTTAGCTTTCATCCTGCTACTCCAGGCAACAAAACTGATCTCCCATGAAGCTGGACTCGAGGTAGCTCCTCTGGAACAGGGGAAGGCAGCAGCCAGCCTGTCCTGATGTCCCAGGGGATGTCTGGGGCAGCCGGATCCTGCTCTTTGCCAGGAGCGCGTTGCACTTCCTAGCTTCCTGTAACCTGTTCTTTGCTGAGAGTAACTGGGGTCTCCAGGAGCCCCATGTGGTAGTTCTAGGGGCTTCAGGTTGCTTCTATAGCAGCAAAATAGCCGGCACAAAAAATAATGCTGGCAAGCTTTGAAGACCAGCCGATGTTTCATTTCCATTTCACTTGCAGCGTTTCATGCGTGTGCATGCAAACACAGGTGCAGACTGAAAGCTTCTCATTAAAAAATAAAACCAACAGCCTGGACTTTCCTTAAACTTGGAGGCATCATGGTAGATGCTTCCCAGGTCCCAGAGCTGACTCTGTCCTTTCCAAAGGCAGACCAGTACAAACTTCTTGCTCCCGTTATTAGAACTCAGTTCACCCTATGGACTCCCTGCTTGCAGGCCCGTGAGACTGCCCGTCTTGAAATAAACACGCAGGTATTGTTCAGCTTGCAGCGCTTTCCTCTCACAGCAGAGCAAAGAAAGAAAATATAATAAATAAGTAAACATATTTTTGAACCCCCAACATCAAACTTAGCAGAGAAAACAAGATGCTTGGCCAAACCTAGCTCTTTGGGGGAGCTGACAGTTGGCTTGCCCTACTAACACATCAGTAATTCTCTGTGCTACAGAAGAACTATGTGGTTCAGCTTCTTTGCTCTCGGGTTGCTGCTGAAATCCCCCAGTCACATGCTCAGGAAGGGATCCTTTCATCAAGCAAGCTTTGCTCTTTGCACCACAAATACTGTATGTCGCTGATATTGCCCTTCCATTATACCCTCAAATGGGAGCGACAGTAGTCATGTGGCAGCGATGTGCTGACAGCAGAATTTAGTCCCAGTTTGGTGGGATAAGGCAAACACAGATTTTGGCACTTATTTTCAGGAGGGCTAATATCAAGGAGTAGGTCTCTGTGGACGTTACTAGCTCAGTGGCAAAACTCTGCTGATCCAAATTCAAGAGACTAGTCTCACGGACTAGTGTGAGGAGGACACTGTATTAGGATGCTGGGAGAAAAGGAAAGAAGGGTTCAGAGGCTGAAGCTGCTGGCCCGGCAGCTGCAGTTAGAGCTCACCATAGTTCTGAGGGTGCATATACCAGTGGGGACTCTGGCTGGACAGGGAAACAAAACTGCACTGGAGCAAAAGGAATATGAGGAGGAGACAAGGATCTGAGTCTGGGTGGAGGAGTCTATCTCCAGACAGCCCCAGCATGAGTGAAGGTGGTATCTATGTGTAGAAGGGACAGGTTTTGTGCTTGCACGTGGTTACGGAAGGCAATAATGTCTGCCCTTTCCAGAAAGTAAAATGATAGCCTGGTAGCCTAGTCTGCATTAAAAAAAAAAATCACACCACCACCAACAACAAAAAAACCCCAAACCACCACCAAAACAAAACCCACAAACAGGAGAATTTCCACACTGAACTGTTTTTACTCCACCTGTGCAAATACCTTTGTATCCATTGGCAACATATCTGGAAGGTCCATCTGCTTCCAACCAACACACCAACACCCACTGATCCAACCTCACACACTCTTACTCTATGTCCCCTTACTTCACCAGATCATGGAAAGGGAGGAGGAGGGAGAAATCCAGTGGATTTACTCTAATCCCTGAATGCAGCTTTGGATCTGCTTTCTGTGGTCTGGGAGCCACCCCCTTGTCACCCCTTTAAGCAATACCCCACGCTGAACAAGCGATTCTGTACAGCCCATGGAGAAGAAAAAGGAGAGAAGAAAGGATAGTGAGAAACAGAGACAGTATATAGTCTAGGGAAGCATGATACAATAGCAGTAGAGTTTGCATTTTATGCCAAAAAAATCCCACCAGTTTTCTTGGCTTTTTTACCAGAACTTGCTGAAGGTAAGAGGCTGAGAGTAATTTTACAGACTGACAAGTTTAGCCAAACGATAGAACAAAAAGCTGGGGAAATACCTTTCACATTTGAATGTACAAAATAATACATCTCGTGGTTTGTGTCAGCCTGGCTTTCTACATGCCTGGGATTTAAATGTAAATCTTTGCCAGACATAAGGAGTTTTTAAGGGTGTTAATCACATAGCCCTTTTTACAGTCTGCGAAGTGATTTGAAATCATTGGGGAGCATTAATACCTTGCAGGGAGAGTTCCAGGTTAGAAGCCTGCAGTTTGCAGCACTGCTAAGACGTATAAATCACTTCAGCTACGGTGGAATGTGACGATTTGAAACCATCAGGTTTGGAGATGGAAAAAAGACATGATCTTGAAAGATTCAAACTGCTTTGAATATTCTGAGCCCAGTCCTACAGCTCTGATTGAGACATATTCAACAAACATCAAAGTACGAGCTGCAAGATCAAATACTTTCTGCTGGAAAACTTCCAGTAAAACTCACCCTTCCTAGCTCCGCATATATTTAGAAACACTGGGCCTAATTGTGCAGCAGTTGGCACTTGGCGTAATCACCTGCTGTTATGCAAACTGAGCACAAACACCTTTTCTGATCTAGTAATAATTGTACATCATTTTGCCATCTTTGTGGGATGCAAAGCCACGGCGAATGAATGCTTTGTTCTGCAAGGAGAAAGAAGTTGGAGAGATAATTTTCTTGCTTCCAGGAGAGTGGCAGCCTATAATAAGCAGAAGACGGTGGAAAGATGAAGGGTACCCACAAAACTGTGGACGTTACGTAAAATGGAAATAGAAAAAGAATGGAAGCGCGGCAGCTTCATTCCTACAAGTAGCATCAGCCCTGGAGTAGGAAAATGTTATCATCTTTACCATCTTGTCCTCTAACCTTGCTCACAGGCAGTCTTGGGGACTGGAGGGAAAACACAGCTTGCGTCCAGCTTATGTATTATTTATGCTGGACCAGCACTGTCTGAGACCTGGTACTGTGCTAATAGGAAACGTTAAGAAAGGAAAGCTCTAAAAGGGATTTAGGAAAAAACAGCTGTCAGGTGGTGATGCTCAGCAAGATGTAATTAGTGTTACTGGATCAGATGGGATGTGTTTAAACATTACACTTGCTTCTAAAAGCCATCGTGTATCCACAGAGAAGAGAATAAATCACATTTCTAAGTTTACCAGATTTCTAAGCATACCAAAATTGTTCTTCTTCTGAAGTTCCCCTGCCTTTTGCCACAACTTGGTTCAGCAGTAAAGATGATAGGAGAGAGCAAACTGTGCCAGTTGTGAGGACTTAACATATTTAGCTTGATTAATATTTGCTATTACAAAAGATATCTGTCCTTTTTTGGAGGAGCTCAGTTGCTACCTCTGCCTCGTAGCAAGGCTTTGCAAGTCTGGAGGGGAGTGGTGACAAGTGCTCTGCCTGCCTTCCATGGAGCTCCGTTCCAGTTTGGATGACAAACACCGTTTTTCAGATTGCTGCGGTCCTTCTGCCATCTGCGTTTGCACTGCCAAGATCCTGCCAAAATAACTGAGCACGAGCCCTTCTGAAGGGGGAGGATGGAGTGTGCTACCAGGAGCAACTCACACGTGGACCCAGAGTGAGACTCTCTTTATTCATCGTCCTCACGGACGACTTGTATGTATAAATGCTTATCGATATGGAGATAATGCTTATCAATATGTATACATGCTCCTACGTACAACACTTACATAATATGCTCTAGACTGAGGTTAAACATTCCAGAATTAGAAATGACACCTTCCATGCAGCCTTAATTTGGTTCCTTGTATATATGCGATGGAAGATAACCTCTGATTAAATGTTGTTCTTTTTTTTTTTCTTTTTTTTTCTCCACAGGGATCTTGTCATATGGTGAGAAAGGCAATAAAAAAAAGAAGCAAGACTGTGAATTAATGAGGCTCCTTGCTTCATTTGCTCCACCACGTAGGAAATGAAACTTCTGCAAAGAGCAAAGGCAAGAGACTGCAGGAGAGCGCATGTCTTCTGGAATAAAGCCAGTGAATATTACAAAATAAAACTCAGACTTATCCCTGCCACTGCTACAGACTTCCTCCCTGACCACAACCACAGCTCCCTCAGTCTGCTTCATGGACAGTGAACTGACAGTTTAGACATGAGAGGGTGGAAAAGAAGTGCGTGGGTCAGTACAATGTGGGCCAACATTAGAGGGCTTGGCAGCTTTGCAAACCAGAAAAGACCGAGTCTCTGTGAGAATAGGAGGGCACAGAAACAGGACATGACACCCAGTAGGATCAGGCACCTATTACTATCCAAACTCTCGGTGATATGATATAGTTCTTCCATAATAGAAAACTTACATTCGGCAAAATTCTCCTTGGGACAGTTTTTAAGCTCCACTCCATCACGTGAAACACCCAAGTTTTCTGAAAGACCAGTTACTCAACTTGAAAACAACAACAGAAAGTACTTCCCCAATTTCTCTCCCCGTTACCCCTGGTACGTTACATGACTTCATTTTGGAGGGGAGCCAAGGAGTAGCTTAGCAGCTTGTTAGAAAGAATAAACCAAAGATTTGAAAGCATCTGTGTAGTCATCCTGCCCAGGAGACCGCTGCACATCGAGGAATCGATCATCCACATCACACAGAACCTGAGCAGTCCCCGGCCTGTGCCATGCCGCACATCCAGCTGCCGCACATCCAGTGTGGCTTCAGCCTGCGTTGTGCTGCTGAGGTCCCTTGGCCACGGGACAAACTTGGCCACCGTGTTATAACGGAGGAGTCTGCAGGCAGCTCCTGCTTGGTACCAGTGATTATGCCACCCGCCTGGCCTTGCTGTTGCCTGAAAGCGCAGCGAGAAGGTCTCCTGCAAGTATCCTTTAGGAATAGAGTTGTTTTCTTGTAAGGAAGTTACTTAATAACTCGAAGGACCAAACAGGAGGAACTTCTCCTTGGGGGTATCTGTCACAGGAATATCCATCTGGGGCCCGTCCGATGCCACAGGATCATGACACGATGCCTGAAGGGCTCACAAATGACCTGAGCTGAGGATGGGAACATGTATAAATAGTGAGTGCAGTGATCAGACCTGTGATTTTCACACGGATTGCCCCCTTGCTTCTACAGCCGCAGCCTTATACATGGCTTGATCTTGTGTGAACTGCCTCACTGCCTCCTAAACATTTTCAAAAATAAAGGTCCTGTGAAATGCAGAAACATTCTTATACATTTGATGGGAGAAAAAAAAAAGTATTTCTCTTGTGGCCTCACCTTAACCACAGAATACCCTCAAATTTTAGATTTAATAAAAACTTTGCCCTCGTACTGCAGACAGCAGCTTGGAAATAAGGCCCATTCACAGCCAGAAAAAGGGAAGGCAAAGTAAAATAAAAGCACCTCAAGCATTCTTTACAAAAGAACTTTCCAAAACCTCATCTTTACATCAGCCTCTCGATATTTTTGCAGCCTGACTCATAAAATGCTGAGTGTGTGTGGGAGAGGTAGAGTGGGAGTGAAGGGATGGCACTGCCATTTAGAAAATGATTATAAATAGATAAAATGCCAACTGTCAGCGTTTTACCCTCAAGACATCATTAACTGGCCAAGATTATTGCCATCATCTATAACTAATAATGCAAAGGTGATTAGCTTTGTTTCTTAAATTTAAAGGAGAGTTTCATAAGGCTTGACAGGAACACAGGCAGCTTGCAAGGTACGGCTCAAGTCAGGATTTTTCAAGACAGTTTCAGCCATGTTTCTTTTTTTGTTTAAAATGGAGATCGTCAGGAGAGCAATTTAAAGTATGTGCTGGCATGATCACTAGCAGCCCGGGCTGCAGTGAAACGAAACCTCGCTGTGTGGTTTACTTGGCGCTATGTGTACCACTTAACTTCCTCTTGTTTCTGCTGAAGAGAATTGGTTTCGTTTTCCCTTCTGCAGAAGCCGAGGGCACGTGTCACCCCTGGCTGTCACCCACCGCTGCGTCCTGCCGTGGAGGGGAAGGTTTGACTTTTACATCCAAACGCGAAGCCCGCTCTCTTTGCTGCTTCAGAAATGTAAGGGAAGCATGTTGGGTACAGCCATAAACTCAGCAGTGACAGTGGGACTCTGGTTTTAACCCTTCATTTTCTGGGCCACATGTCGTTCTACTTTTAAGACAAGATGTGTTCAGCAATGCCAACAAAGCTGTCAAGACCCTCACCAGGGCGCACTTCTATGCATGGGGTCCCAAGCGTGACTGGGAGCTCTTTGCCTCACCGTGCAAGGTATTTGAGAGGGAGCCGAAGTGATGTGTGCTACAAACCTACGGGTCCCTTCCAACTCGAGACACTCTGTGGTTCTGTAAACTGCCAAATGTGTTTAAGGAGAAGAAAACAATCCTGAGAAGTCCCACTATGGCAGCTCCCCGCCATCGGGCCAGCTGGCAGGGCTTGCCTGACTGTAACACAATACAAGTATGAACACAGAGTGCGCGTTGTTCTCCACAACACAAGGTAAGGCACGGGTTAGGGAATCCCGCTCTTGGCTCGGAGCAAACCGTTCAGCCTCGGTGTTGCTGACACAGGAGCACAGACCAACTGCCCAAGGAGCCCGAGGCACGGTTTTTTACACAGTGCGTTCTCTTCATCTGCTGACATGTTTTTCAGCGCACCACGTGCCGTGCAGGGAGGCACCACGCCAAGCCCAGCAGCAACCTCCACCACCCGCTGCGGATACTCCCATCCCCTCTAACTGGAACCATTTGCCGAGATACCGAAAGGTCTCTTGGTGGACTCTTGAGAAGGAAATTCCAGATATTTCTGTACAGGGCCAAGGACTACTCAGTGTCCATGCTTCCCAACATGGATCCTGGGGGAGTTTAGGCATGAGTGTGTCCCCTGTGGTCATAAGTCTGGGACAGGCACTTAGGTGTTCAGCACAGACAAGGTGATGATGTCTCTGGGTTTATGAAGGCTCACATGATTTTAGGTTCCCAGCAAAGTTTTCCAGTCAAACCTTAGATGCCTGTGGACTTGAAGCTACCAGAATACCTTGCAGATGTCACATACTTGAATTTAGTACTACAATGCCACTGAAATGCATCTATAATGCAATTACTTCCATGTCCGGATCTTGACTTCTGGGTCAAGAGCTACATAGTGCCTAAGTCCTGCTCAACAGTGGTGTGCCTTCAACCACTGTTGCCTTTATGTCTCTTTTTCCCTCTAAGAAAACTAACTGAAAAAAGATTTCCGAGAGAATCATACTGTGCTCCAAAATACAACTTTACAGAGGAAGCTTTTTAGAACATTAGCTGCAGAGACAGAACAAGGCCTCTTGACTAATAAAGACTTGGCAATAACATGCCTTCTATCACCAAAGCTTCACAAAAGACCTAATTCTCAATTACTCTGATGTGATCTTCTGTGGCATTTAGCAGACTTAGCAAAGACCAGAGAATGCAGCTCACTAAATTCCCATTCAAACACAACTATCATTCACTGAATGTTTCCCAAATGGGAAAAAAAAGGTCAAGTTTTGGATACGTGTTGTACTAATACAGATGGATGATATGCAGATACAAATGCACGGTGCATACTACTGTCCTCTCTGGAGAACAGCTTTAAGCACAACAAGGTAAGACTCTTAGTGTCACTCAACTACCACTGGTTGTGCAGGAACAAGCTCCAAGAAGGAGCAAGGTCACAGAGTGACATAGTGCTGCTATATTTGTGAAAATGCTGTACCGGAAAACGCTCAGGTCTGACTCTAACCATTTCTCTGAAGGGAGGTTTGATCTGGATCTGAACTGACAAGACTCTGGAGCGTGTTTGCAGACCGCACTACTCCCTCCCCAGGTTACCAGCCGGGTATTTAACCTCCCTGAGTTGCTCAGGTGCTCTGGTGGAGATAAGCATAATCTGCGATGACATCTAGGCTACACCGCAAGATAATGCTGCTTCTGGTTCGTTACTCAAAATACCTGCCAGGAGACTAGCTTCAGCTGCTTAAACATGCATCTACAGTGCACTTGTGGCTAAAGCTGTACTCAGAGTGGCAGAACTAAACTGAACTGCCACCCTCAGGAAACCTTTATTAGAACACCTTCACATTACGCAGTTTATGTAACTAGCTCTTAAATACACTGGCTTTCTAGAAATGCTGTCAAGCACTTACCCTTAACTAACTCATCCATCTGTCTTTTTTTTTTTAAAAAAAAGAAGTTCCTGGAAATATTGACCATACAGATTCCTTGAAATAATTGTACTGGAGCAACTCTTCAACCTGCTATCAATTTTCTTTGAGAATACCATTTCTGCTCAAAACACTGAAGATACCCTGCCTTGAAAATCAAATCCTTAGGAGACCTAAGCTGGTATGGGTGCTGGGCCTTTGAACAAAGGCAGACCGTTGTTTTCAAGTGTCACCTGTAATATTAAGAGTCTTGGATCCTGTTTCATGTATTGGAAAGCACAAAGCAGTTCTTTTGTCCTTGTCTTTTTCTCTGGTACAAAATAAACGCACCAAAGGGGACAGTTTGGATAAGCTTCCTCATAAGCTTAATGGACAGTTTTCAAAGTAAAAACTGACTGCTCCATAAAGAAGCAGAAAAAACACCAGAATACTTTGGCATATACCATCATCTTTTGGGTTGCAAAACAAAGCATGTCGCACTGACTTTTGTCCTGAAAGGTATTCACTGGGTCACCAAACTCATATCCTTCAACCTAGACAGATCACCTGTTCCAAATAGCTGTCAGAGCACTGAAATGTATTTTTTGGTCTAGGGGTTCATTTTCCTGCAAATTGCTTTGTTTGCATTTAGTTCCACCCCTCGTGGCTGGCTTTCGAATGAATCGCTCATCAGAAAAAAAGGTTCCATACAGACCAAATGTCCCGTATTGGCTTGAGAAAGACATGAACATGAATTTTCCAAAATAACTGGCTTTGCCAGCTTCCAATAGAATCATAGAATCATGGAATCATAGAACCACTAAGGTTGGAAAGGACCTCTGAGATCATCAAGTCCAACCTCCAACCTAACACCACCATGCCTGCTAGACCATGTCCTGGAGTGCCATGTCTACGTGTTTTTTGAACGTCTCCAGGGACAGCGATTCAACCACCTCTCTGAGCAGTCCATTCCAATGCCTCACTACTCTTTCCGTGAAGGTTTTTCCTAATATCCAACCTAAACCTCCCCTGACACAACTTGAGGCCATTCCCTTTTGTCCTGTCACTTGCTACTTGGGAGAAGAGATCGACACCCTCCCCACTACAACCTCCTTTCGGGTAGTTGTAGAGAGCCATCAGGTCTCCCCTGAGCCTCCTCCAGGCTAAACAGTCCCAGTTCCCTCAGCTGCTCCTCGTAAGATTTGTGCTCCAGCCCCTTCGCCAGTTTTGTTGCCCTTCTCTGGACACGCTCCAGCAGCTCAATGTCCTTGTATTTGAGGGGCCCAAAACTGGACACAGTACTTGAGGTGCGGCCTCACCAGAGCCGAGTACAGGGGGAAAATGCACCTTGGGTTTTTTTTGCTTTTTTAAGTTCCTTGAAACCACGATTCCCACCATGCAATTATCAGAAGATTTTCAGGCAATACTGAACGTGAATTATGCTGCAGGGTGTAGACCAAACCTTTAGGACCGTGGAGCTGATACAAAGGTATCATTAATGGTTGGTGTTTTGATATGGAGCCCCAAGGCCAGGTCTGTGGCATTCATTGGTTCGTACTGCATCATCTGAGCAAAGGCTCTGCAACCGTTTAAACACGCTTAATAGTTGTGTTGTGCTGCTGAAGTAGGAGAGAATCTCAGCCTATTTCTGAAACATCCAACTATTTTTAAATAAAAATGCTAAGTATCAGTGGCAATATAATCAGTTTCTGCATGTAAGAACTTCCTGCTTCTCTTGTTCTGTCCTTCAAGTGTTTTTGTGTACAAAGAAAATAAGCAAAGATAACCAACTTTACATAGATATGAATGGCAAAAGTGACATTGCTGTCACTGAGAGAAATTCCTCGAAGCAGAAAGAACACCTCCAGCAAAGCTTTGGAGGGAAGATGAGAAACAAGCAAAACACATCATGCATTTTCAAAATCCATTCCAACGTGAGAGAGGCATGTAAAAGATAGTATCGCATGCATTTCAACCCTTCCTTTGCTCAAGTGCTCAGCAAAATCCTACACGCACAAGAGAAATAGCTGTGAAGTTTAAGATGTTACCACATCGTGCTAACCTGCACCTCAGCACCTTCACAGCTTAGTCAAAATTGCTTTGGAAAGTGCATTTATCTCCAGTCCCTGGATTTTGCATGGAAGCAGCCGAGGTGAGTGCATACACCCCGCTCCATCAGTTACTCTAACAGTCCCTGCTGAAGACATACAGTGGCAACATCTTAAATTGTACTGGCTAGATTTGCCGGGAGCTCATCCAACCTCTCTTCAAGGTTCCACCATGCTCTTGGATCTTATGCAGATGGAGACTCAATTACCTAAGCTACTCTTTCACTAATTTCCCAGCATTATCACAGGCAGGTAACCGCTCTACTGACAGCTCTTCTACGCTTTTGTCAAAGATATCTGTATCTTCCTACTTCCCAGCAGTCAGGAGAATGACTTGCTATTTTGGAATCACTGGTGCTCCTTGCTGACCTACAAACTTCCTTCAGACCAATGCCTGGCAAGGTCATGAACCCGTCACAGGGGACTGCTGATTGTCCTACTGCTTACAAAAATAGGTAATGCCTTCCCCATAGTTAGCTTTCCTATTATTGTGTCAAGTGCTCCAGGAACTACATCTTGTGTCCAGGCCATCTGCTGTGGTAATCATTTCCTTAACAGAGGTGTGGTTTCATGCACATGAAGTAACATCACTATTTGATTTTCTCTGCAAAAAAAATTAATTGAGAAACAAAGTCAACAGTTCTTGTATATAACCTGAAGTGAAGACACCTACACAATTCTGGGGCCAGCAGACACATTAAGCGTTGCATTGAGGCCAAGTTCTTGGATATACATCCTTGTTCGTGTTGTTCCTCTTCTGCTTTCAGAAACAGAGGAAAAACAAATCTCAACTCCTCCAGGCAGTACACAGTCACATTATCCTCTGGTTGTCACAGACCTTTTAGCGACAAGTTTGTCTCTTTCTATACAGTGTTCCCAGAAGTCGTGAATACTTTTGTTAGTATTGTTAAGTAGATAAATCCAAAATGAGAGACTCATAGAATCACAGGATGGTTTGGGTTGGAAAGGACCTCAAAGATAATCTAGTTCCAATCCCTCTGCCATGGGCAGGGACACCCTACACTACACCAGGTTTCGCAAAGCCAGAGATAAAGGTCTCTTCATAGTCCTGCCTCCACTCCAACTCAGCACTGAGGTTTGGTTTGGTTTTTTCAAAGTAGATTTTCAAGACTGAAGCCCTTTCAGCACTTAAAGAGCTGCCGTGAACACACGTTGGGGCTGGCTGGTGCCCTCCCACACCAAAACCACCATCTCAATGACAAAGCACTTGGTTTCTGTTGGCGTACTTGGGCTATCCTGTGAACCCAGATGATGACTCAGGCTTTTGACAAAACAAAGGCAAAGGAAAAAACAACTGCAGTTATCTGGTAACGCAGAGCTGCCTGGTCTCACCCCTCGTGCAAAGGACCTGGGTCTCAGTCCCCCTTCTTTCCACCCAAGGAGCGCAGGGGTGCAGGCACTTGCCAGCTCAGGTCTGGAAGCAGAATAGCTGCACGGGAGTGACAGGGCACAGTAAGCTGTGCTGAGCTCCTGCTCTGCTGCTCCGCTCCAGCTGGCTTGGACCCAGGCAGCTCAAGTTTCTCTGCGTATCACTTCCCTGCTCTTCAGATTCTGGGGCCAGCACAGGCAGAGGCAGCCCAGATCTGTTTGCACACAGGATGTAAGTTGTTTTCCTGTTGCGCGAAGCAGAGCAAACAAAGACGAAAAGGGGCAGCAGCTGGAACTGCACAGCCTTGTGGAGATTCCATAACCGTGTGTGCATTTCCTGTATCTGGAAATAAGGAGACGCTCTTCAAGCATTTTGCACTTGTAAAAGGCTGCTAAGTAAAGAGAAATTCACGCATCCTGCAACTTGAAGAGCTGCAGCTGCAAAGCAGAAGCACAGAGCAGTAAGCAGTTTCCTTACCCACTGCTGCTTTCCTCATGCAGCAACTCTTTTTTCTTAGCAAGTAAAAAGCTCCCTCCAGTAGGGAGAATTAGCAGAAAGGTAGAAAACAATCAGAAGGGTTTTATTTTCCTCCCCTCCCACTTTCTGCCTGGAGTGATTTAGAGAAAGTATGATTTCTGTGAGGGAAATAATCACAACCTGAAGCTGCTGTACTATGTTCTGGTTTCATCCAGTGAGGTCCTCACCCACTTTCTTCACAAATCTAGAGGGGGAAAAAAAAAAAAAAAGGAAGCATATTGCACTGCCAGAGATGAATAAGGTACACTTGTCATTCCTGACTTTTTGAGCACAATCTGGTCACTCCAAAGGATGGTCATTCTTCAACTAAATCATGCTGCAAAATTATTTCTATCTCACTGTCATGCTTTCTGTACAGTTAGTCAACTATGCTCCTTGCAGGAATTCAGTTTGCTTTCATTTCAGGTTGCAAATAAAAAGAGAAACAACAGCAATAAAAATTACATAAATTTAAGTATGTGCTTTTATTTTATACTTTCATGGCACATTTTGATTTGTAAACATTAAATTACCAGTCCCCTTCAATGTTGAAAATAACCACCAGACATTTGAGATCATTACCTGAGATTTACCAAAAAAAAAAAAAAAGAGAGAGAGTGATCTGGCATCTTTTACCTTACTCACATACAGTACCATTTCAGGAAGAATTACAAAAGGGAATGTTTTCCAAAATAGGGCAGTTTCCTTTTGACTATAAAGATATAGAAAATACATCAAAACACCTTAGAATGATCAGCCTTATTCAGAGGACGTTGCAAGTCACTGTCTCAAACAATTCTGTCAATGCATAGCTGAAACACTGCATCAGTCCTGCAGCAGCATGATATCAACGTTGTCATGAACACCTTGTAAAAGTAGCTCCCCTTGGTAAGTGACAATCTTTCGTCGTTTTGCAGCCTTAAGAGTTCCCACGAGGGCTTCAAAGAGGTTGGCACACTTTTCATCAGCAAAGAGCACACCAAATTTCACGCTCACTTGTCCATCAGCATCTAAATCAAAGACATAACATGAAAACACATGCAGATTTTCTTCCAGTTACGAGATTACCAGGGAAACAAAGTGACGCACAGTCAGAACGTTGAAAGCAAACCCTGTGGTGTTTCCCAATTTATTGGGGAACATTCTATGAATGCTGATGATAAATAGTAGACAGAACTCCTGCTTGGTATGACTTCCCCTTTTTTCCAGAGACTCATATCAAGGACCACATATCTGCTATGTTTATTTTTACTGATGACTTCCTGAAACCTATGACCAGCACAGGCTATTGAACCCCTTCAAAGAATAAAAAAGAAATTAAGTTTTAAATAATTAAAATGTTAAAATATTTTTTTCACTTATTAATATTGAAGGTTCACATTGAAAAAGCTGCAATGTGAATTCATTTCTCACACAAAGCAATAACTAAAAAATATATGTTAAGGTTAGCCAGGTTATTCCTAGAACGCAGATGCAGTCATACAAAGCAAATGGAACTGAATGAAATTGCATCAGAACTGAAATATATGAGCAGGTGGTACATCCACAAATTGCATAAATATTTGTAAAGAAAGAGGAGTTCCGACAGTGAAAAACCAGTCTGAAGAGAAAAGGCTACCTTCTAAGCAAGTTTAAGGAAGGTTGAGACTACACCTATAACTCCTGGATTAGTTTTAGGCACCCAGAACAATTCCTTCCAAACAATACTATGATGAACAGAACCGAAGTGTATGAATTCTGTAGTTCAGAAGTTACCAAGGAAGGAGGTGGAAGGAAAAGGTGTAACTTTCTTCTTTGACGGCTGTAGTGAGTATTGGAAGTCTAAAGAAAAGGGTAATTTTGCAATTGATTTAAGTGAGAGCAGGATTTCAGGCCTTTGTCTGTGCTGCAGAGGCTTAAACATTTAACTTCGCAACACAACTACTTCGAAGGATGGGACACAAGGAGTACTGTATAGTCCACCATTAAGTATATATGCAAGCTTTCAAGTTACCTGAGCCTGCTTTAATTAAATTTGCCAAGTTCATAGGTTGATGTAACGTGACTACATCTGTATGATACATATGTCATATACATACATGTATGTGTAACATGACTACATCTGTATGGTGGTCAGAGACACTGCAATACTTACTTTTGGTTCCCAACCGCCGAATCTCCTCAACTAAGAGGCTAATTTCATGTTCCACGTTCATGGTGGTCTAAAAAGTAAAATAAATTTTGACAAAGTTATTAGGAGACCTGTAAATCCTTCGCACCATCCTGGCCTGTCCTCGGTTCATCAGGAATGTCACAGCACCTTGTAAATCCCGGCAGCATGCAGACACGTGGCTACAGGATAATCTGAGATTTCAGTCTTCAACTGATAAAGTGACTCCACGTTTGAGGGCAAGTGAACAGAAACTACAAGCTCGGTACATTGTAAACACAAATATAAGGACCTCATCTCAAAATATTAAAAATGTGGGAAGTTCAGGGTGGGGAGGTGTTGTTTGTTTTAGAGAATGAGCTTAGGCTGCCACAAAATCAGAGCATCCAGCTAACGTCACAGGTCTTCAGGGCTTTGCAACTTTCTATTGATGTCCTCAATAAAAATGGAACGCCTTCCCTTAAGTTGCCCTCTGGGATATGTGGTAGATTTGGTTTTTTAAAACACACCACAGCTTTCCACTTATTCCGGCAAGATCCCGCAGACATCCAGCTGGTTACAGGAGGTCTACACACGCGATGCCTGAAAGGACACCAGCTACTGCACGCCTGCTACGGAGAGCAGAACCGAATCAGAGACAAACTACCCAAGTGCCCTAAGAAGGCCAACATTTATTTCCAGTCATCGTGACCCCAAGGAACGACATGTGCACCTCTTTGCTGTGAAACACGGCGGCTTTCACCAGCGTGCACCAATGCCTTGCAACAGTTTAGCCATGTGCCATTTAGTAGAGGGCAACACTACAGTCTCACAAAACACTTTTTGGCTACAAAGCGTCCACAGTTAATAACTGCAGGCACCTGAAAGGTGTTTTGGGATCTATGCTGTGCAAAGTGGCATCAGCACAACGAAGGCTTTAAATACGGAACTCCTTAAGGAAAAACTGGCATCAAGGTAAGCACAAGAAACCGGGCCCCACAGACAAAGCAAAGCATCAAATGCAGATTCTGTAGGTACTAACAATGCAGTCTGGAACAAAAGCTATAGAGACAGCTTCTGGAGCCGGGCACTGTCCAGCGAGACCCTCTCTATTCTTCAAGAAACTGGGATTTCTGTACACATCTGGTAAGTAACCAGAGTTAAAAAATTGACATCTGGATGCATCA
Organism: Psophia crepitans; assembly: GCA_013399095.1. NCBI lineage: Eukaryota > Metazoa > Chordata > Aves > Gruiformes > Psophiidae > Psophia > Psophia crepitans. Next base: position 59,468 of record VWZZ01002395.1, on the reverse strand, counting down.
CAAACTCTTCCTAAGAGACAAGCTTTCCCTCCTTTCTTTTTTTGTTGAGCTAATATAGGGAAGAGCTACATAGTTCCACCTCCTGACTCTTCACAATTTATCCAAGAAGCAAAAACCCTCTGCTAACCGAGTCTGGTTTTCAGATCCTAATTTCACTTGCAAAAATCTGTCTTTTTAACATGCAAAATCGAGCAAGTTCAGTATCAGCATGGGCGTCAGGCAAAGGCCCACTCACGCCACAGCTTCATCCCTGAGGCACGGTCAGAACAAACACCCGAGAGGATATTCACAGACCGACACGTAACATCGCAACAGGACCCGCCGCCGGGGTGCCGGCCCTAAAAAGCCTGCCTTAAAAGGCCACGGCAGCAGGGCTGCAGAACCGTAATTGCCTTGGATGATTTCTGCAGCCTTTTAGATTTTGTTTAACTGACCACATATTGTTACAAGTCACCAAGGAAAATATGACCCACCTACCAAAAAAAAAAAAGCTTACGCTATCATTATTAATTTGTCAAACTGTCAATTTTAATGTGGGTCACTACAGCGGCATAACTAGCTTCTCTCTAAAGATGCTCTTTTAACTTCAAAGGCTTTTTCACTTTAACTTTTAACACTTAAAATTCACGTTAATTTGAAATTCTTTTCCCTCATACACATACGCTGCCAGTTTAAATAGCAACATTTAGAACAAAATAAATAAATCCTACATTATGATGCAACACTTCTGAGATCAGAAGTGCTGAGGTCAGGTGCGAGGCACAAGGGGTCCTAGGTATTTTAAGAGCACTTAAATATTTACTTTAAATATTGTCACACACTCGACACACCACCTACCAGCAGCGCACGCCAGCTCTTAAACTCTAATAGGGCTGATGCCGGGACAGCGCTGGAAGCCAGCAGCACTTTTCAGCAGGCAGCACGGAAACTAAACTTCCCTTTTTTCGATGGAAATTGACCTACGGGCCACGGAGCACAAAGCCACCGGCCGCACCCGCCT
>VWZZ01002395.1:38574-58174 GCA_013399095.1 Psophia crepitans | reverse complement strand
CCGCCCGGCCCTCACCCCGCCCGGCCCGGGGGGCAGGCCCTCTCACGGCGCTGAGTTTGCCGCCCCGGTGCGGCACCCTCGGCCGCGCTGGGTTATGCAGTAGGCGTCGCCCTGCCCGGCCCTGCCCTACCGGGGTCCCTCTCTCCGCGGCGTGCGAGGGCTGCCGGGGGACAGCGGGCGGCGGGCACCCCGCCTGTGGCGCCTGGCCCGTCTATCCCTCGGCCCCTGGCAGCAGGCGAGCTGGCAGGCCGAGTGCTGGCCCCGGCGGAAGGGCCGTGCCGTTCTCCCCCTGCGGGGACCGCGCTCTGTCTCCGATCGGTGACTCCCGACTCTGCCATCTGCAGGCTTTCCTAGCGCGCCTCGTTCGGTTCAGGACAGAGGCACCGCTGAGTTCTGAGGTAAAAGGCCTTCCAAGGCCCTCGGGGGAGCCCCTCTTTCCAGGCGGCCTGCTCCCCGCGTAACGCGGTGCCCCTCCCGGCTGGCAGCTCGCACGCTCCCACCTCCGCTGGCCTCCCGGTGCCACCGCACCTCGCCGGCTCCTCACACCCCCCCAGAGCTGGAGAAACGGTTCTTCCAGAGAAAGCGAATGAGCTGGGTTAGCATAATTTATCTTCGATAAAGTCATGTTGCGGTTTGTCTAGTTTTTCATTCAGAGCCACGTCCTTGCACTCTGCACTGTGGGGAGAATGCAATTTATTTCTTTTTTTCCCCATTTTGTTTCACGGTATTCGCTACTGCTCTTGTCTCTCTTGCTTCCTCTTCGCCTCACAGAAATGTTTACATCTTCTCTGAAGGACACGGGCATTAAAACTGAGAGCGGCAGTAACTCCAGCAGAGCGATGAGGCTGCTGCCAGCCCGCTGGTCAGAGGCAAGGCTCACACCAAACGCCTCTGGAAAACTCTCACTGGGCACCGCTGGAAGCGTTGCCGTTCCGGGCTGTCTCTCCCACCTCCTCAGCAGGCATGACAGCCCCTGGAGCGGAGTTCACATAAGAAGCTATTTCCAGCCTTTGCAATTCACATCTTCATGCGTTAGCTGATGAAGGTGAGGCTGAGAGACTTTCTCAGACCATGAGCTGTGCCAGTTTGGTCTGGTCCCCTGATACATTCTCCCATCGCTGGTGAATAAATAGCTAACGGCACCTTAAACTGTTACAGCAAGCTCTGGTAAGGCTTGTTTGGCAGAATAAATAGAATAGATAAGCTAGATAAATTGATCTGCACAGTGGAAATGATGCCAAGAAGATTACATTTTTATCACTCCAGGGACATATAACTGGAGTCCAAGCCCTTTCCTTAACCAAGGAAATTTTTTTATGTTGGTGTTAAAATACTAACTTTTCTTAGAATAATCACTATTAATCAGTAACAGAATCTTTGATTAGTAAAAAAACCCAAACAACCAACAACCCATGCTGCTTTCTGCGCAAGGAGCTATATATTCAGCAGGTGGTGGCATATCAAGACATTTTCCCAACAGATTTGCTGTATTTAACATCAGCAAGGAGCGCTCTTTTCAAAAAAACAATCCCTGATAGGTAGGAAAACAAGTTGAGATTGAAAGGGCGACACTCCTAAGTCAACAGTGAAATGAATGACATTTAAATCTGTGTGAACTGAATCAAAAGACAGTGGAGAATTCTCAGAAAAGCGTAGTACCTGAAGAGCACTGATGCTCTATGTGTACGATACCATATGCACTTATATTAAGGCATACTGCTTCTCCTAAGCTCTTGATTTTCTGGGCCAACACTGTGCTGCGTACTACAGTAAAAAGGATAGACTTTTAAGAAAAATCAGAGATAAACCTTTTACAAGAGAACCTAATTAGTATGTTAGCAAATATTCCAATTATTTAGCAGTACAGAATAAAAGTGCTTATTTTCTGTTTTTATTGTTAACAACAGACTTTCAGTTGTATCACGCACATACTCTAGATTTCTTAATCATTGGAACACCATTACATTTGCACAAATAATGTAGGCCTTTGTTCTGCATAATGTGATTGTTGTTACGGATATTTTATGTTTGATCAAGTAACAGCTCGGGACTTTTCAGATTAAAGGTATTATGATGATGATGAAATCTATGTTAGAAATTAGTTTCTAAGTCTGTTTTGAGTCATAGCCCCTAATTTATAAGCAGCAGATCAACTATACCCCTGCGAAAGATGAACAAAAATCTGTAATTCCTTATTTCATTTTCTTTCAACCCTTTTAACCCAGATGCACAGTTTTATATCAAGGCAGCCAAACGGAGGAATTATGCAATGCAAGATTTAAAAAAATGTAGCTTGAGAACACCACAGTAGATGTATTGGATCTGATCAAACAATGAGTTTAAGCCAACATTTTGCCCCCAGCAGTGCCCAAGAGCAGGCTTTTGGCAAATAGTATAATCAGCGAAAACTATCAGTTGATACCCTGGTTTCTTTCTTGGCTCCTGGCACTTAGTAGAGCAAGTAATTATTCCATCTTCTCCTTTCTCCATCACGGTCGTGCCTATAGCTCTCCCATCACTTATTTTCAAGCTGAAGAACCCTAGTTACAGTTCATCTCATGTAAGATGAATGCCTTTCCATTTGCTGATCCTTCTTCTTGTTCTTCAGAATTTTTCAAATTATTCACTGTTCTTTTGGGGGATGGAATTAATAGAACTGCCAGCATTATTCAGCACATGGGTATAGTGTATACAATAACATGATGATGTTTTCTGGTTTGTACTCACTCCTAATAATCAGCCTTTCTGAAAAATGGTGAGCACTACCCACAGTGGTTTCAAAAACAATTCCCAAAGTGGTAGTAATTAATTAATTGTTCCATTACAGATAATTAGGATTATTTCCCCCTCGCCACCAGTATATTACTTTGCATTTCTCAGTACCACTGGCTGTTTTACTGTGCGATTTGAAATAGGATTGCACAAACTTTGTCACCTCTTTTCCTGTGTCACCAATGACAGCTTTGAACAACACCGCTCCAAGCAGAGATGGTGCTAAGAGCGCACTAGTGACCTCTCTCTCTGGTGAAAGTTAACCACCAGCTCTACCTCTTGGTTTCCTCCTACCTTTCAGCTGCTTACTGATTCTGAATGGAGCTTGTCTTGTTACCCCATGGGAAACTAGTTTTGTAAAAGTATTTAATGTTTACAGCAAACATGCTGTAAACCCTGTCTGTTGTAACAGGTTTCTCCAGAGACAGGTGTGTAGCAGCAGGGGCCAAGCCTGAAAACTGTAGGAGAAAGTTACGAGGTCATTTGCTAGGTAGTGGCCAATTTTTCTGTTTTCCAGCATGTATTAACTAATCATGCTGTACTAAATATTCTTGCAAGCATATCTGGATAACCTATACTGTTCTTGTTTTGTACAGTACTGTTCTCTTGAATTTTTGTTGCATTATTTCCTGGTTTCAGCTGAGATAATTTTCTTCATAGTAGCTAGTATGGGGCTATGGTTTGGATTTGTGCTGAAAACAGTGCTAACACAGGGATGGTTTTGTTTTATAGAGATGTTTTTGTTGAGCAGTGCTGGCACAGAGCCAAGGCCTTTTCTGCTTCTCACCCCACCCCACCAGCGAGGATGCTGGGGGTGCACAAGGAGCTGGGAGAGGACACAGCCAGGACAGCTGACCCCAACTCACCAAAGGGATATCCCATACCATATGGCGTCGTGCTCAGCATATAAAGCTGGGGGAAGAAGGAGAAAGGGGGGGCTGTTTGGAGTGATGGCGTTTGTCTTCCCAAGTCACCATTACGCATGATGGAGCCCTGCTCTCCTGGGGATGGCTGAACCCCTGCCTGCCATGGGGAGTGGGGAATGAATCCCTTGTTTTGCTTTGCTTGTGCGTGTGGCCTTTGCTTTCCCTATTAAACTGCCTTTATCTCAGTCCATGAGGTTTCTCACTTTTACCCTTTCGAGTCTTTCCCCCCTCCCACCGGGGTGGAACGCACGAGTGGCTGCGTGGGGCTCAGCTGCCGGCTGAGGCAGAACCATGACAATTATATGTGCTTGTGACTAGGCAGACACATGCACCACACATGCATACACAGTTTTCTGTTGAGATCTTCCGCAGCTAAAAACCATTAGAACTGCTACCACGATTTGCAGATTTCATCGCTAGCAGAGATCATCTTATCTTCTTACATAGCCCAGGTCTTACTTTGTCCTTTCAAGACATTTTTGTTTGACCTGTTAATTTAGTAGAGACATGAGTTCCTGCTGCATGTGCCTGCATCCCACCCTTTAACACCAGCAGCTTATACCTATGCAAAGTGCCAGAGCTTCTCCTTATGCTCCCCCAAGCTGGACAGAAACCACAGTGCTGTGATTCAACCAGGAGTGTGCGTACGTGTCTTGCCTTAGCCCAGCACCATCACTTAACTGTGCCGTTGGGCTGCCGTGAGTCACTTCTCAACATGGGTGTGTCGTATTATACAACCCACTGTAGGGCTGTGACTCCACATGAAGTTGTAAAGCCCAGTCCAAAACAGGTCTTTATGTCTTCGCAGGATTTAAAGATTTCAAGTGGTAGAGGATGGACTACATTCCTTATTCCTGTGAACTTCGTAACACCACAGAAGAAGTCAGACATACTTTTCAAGAACAAGATGGGGTCCTTGGCTGCAATGGGAAAGAAAAAAATCACAGCAAGTCAATGCTGTTACAGAAATCTGAGGGGAGCAAGCAATATTCGGAGAGTATGGTTGTTAGAAATAGTCAGAAGAACAACTACATTGTCTGAGACAAGCCAGTCAACCAAGAAAATAGCACTCTGACAAACTCCATATCTAAAGCATCTCCATCATTTTTGGTCCAATCATTAGTCTGTCTTGGCCGCTCTCTGTCTTAAGTCAGCAGTTGTTTCAAGGGAGAAAATTGAAAAGCATAATGATGCTCTGGAAAACTTTCCAAGAATTTCCATATAAAACCATGTTTTAAAATATTAATCCTATGGGCTTTTAGCTTCACTTTTGCTATAAAGACCAAACAAGCCCACACCAAAACCAAAACAGAACAACAAAAAAAGCCCTTTTTTTTTTCCCTCTCTCAGTGAGTTGAAAAAGGAACCTAGCAAAACATAGGCATTTCTTTTAATGCAAAAGCAAACATGACAGACCAGCCTCAGAACAAGAGCAACTACAAATAAAAACACAGTGACTGCTAATAGTCTGGGCATTTGAATGAGCACTTCCATTGAGGTAAATGGAATGATTCACTTACGCTGTTACTCACTTAATGCTGTTATTCGCCTATGTCTGTCCAGGAGAGGGGACTTACTTCAGCAATGGCCTCAGGGCATTGTATCCTTCTTGTTATCCTCTAGGTGCCCCAAACGATATAACATTCCCAAATTAAGCATGTAAAGCATTACTACCATTGAATAGCAAAGAGGAGTGCTTAAAATCTTGGCGTAAAGCACCTAAATGACTTGCTCCACACCTAACCCAGGAGTAAACCTCTGTATGAATGACAGGAAGATGGTGTATCAGTACAGGCTAAAAGACTGGGCCGGTAATGTTAGTCATACAGCACACACTGTAAAAGGAACAACAGGGTGTCCCTAATCATGTGTCTGAAAGTAGTTACTTTGATATCTATAAAGTAAAATTTTCCACTTCACAGGGACAGAAATTAATTTGGGTTAGTACTTTGACACTTTAATTTGGGGTCAAATGCACTACCTTGCTTTGCTAATGACTATACCTTTGAAGAAGAGCAGGAGGACTGATAAAAAGCATGCTTTGCTAAAGAGCGTCCTTGAAGAAGAGCTGAAAAACTGATAAAGAACGAAACATCCTGCCCCAGAAGGCGCAGAGAGCTGGGCTATTGCCAGAAAGGACTGAAGTGAAAAAAAGTCAGCAGTAACTAGGGGAAAGGGAAAGGTATCTGGGGGAGTTCACAACCCAATTAAAGGACTATGCAAATTACCCACACACACCCTCAAGGAGGACAGCTGCTCATTTAAATATGCTTGACCAATAGTAGGTGATGCAGTAATTACTAACTAATTAGCATAAATTTAGGCGGGTTTTCCTAATCCTGTAACAAGATAAATGTGTTGTAAATTCTATGTAGTGTGTTAGCTCTGTGGAATTGCCACCTAGCATCTGTGTGCAGACACTAAATAAATAAAATCAGTCTGCTCTGTGTGTACATTGGTGTGCTGCACACCAGGTAAATGATCCCACTTCTGGGACAACAATGTGAAAACTGTAAGACTGAACTCAAAGCCTCCCTAACTATGCACGAAGCTGGAATTAGTAGAGGGTGTATTTTGAGCTTGGGTGATGCTTCTGTACACAAAAGGACGTGAAGTAAAGAGGATGTGCGGTAATGTGTTGAGGGAGCAGAGTATCAAAAAGTGTTCAGAGGCAGTTTACAATGAGAAAAAGAAATATATAAATAGCTGATTGTATTTAATGTGTTTTATGGTGGTGTTTGCTATAGCAGCTGAATATTTGAGAGAGAGGAACCCGAAGACTAATTACTTCCTCAGATGCCTGGTATCAAAAAATCTCTTGTAGCAAGGAAACAGCAGTGCATCTCCTGATCTCCAGACAGTGTGCTATCAGCTGAATCACCCAGTCCCTCTGTCCTCTTGCTTGGTGTGCATCATGAAAAAAAAATCACCTCTCCTTCTCCCTCTCTGCTACACATACACATACTGACATTTTGGGGACTTTTTCAGAAAATCAAAAATACTGGCTTTGCATAAAGATGTCAAATGGTAGCAGAGATGGCAGTTACATTAATATAGCATTACTGTTCATATCCACACCAAATACAGCTCTAGGTGTAATATCTTTATTTATTAGTTTCATATGAATTTCCTTCCTAAAGCTCAGTTATTCATAATGACTCATGACAGAAGTACATCAAATCTTCTCCTGAAGGAAATCTTATTGAAATGGAACTGTGGATTGACACCTGTCAGTATGTATTTACTTAACGTACAAAATCTTGTCATGGTAAAAGTCATTAGGTGAAATTTTTTTTTCAGTGAAATGTCAAGACCTCCTGCTGGCCATGCACGTATGGCTCACGGAAGTTTATAGTTGGCTAAAAAACATAATACAACTTTCTTTATCACTGGATTAATGACAGTTAATGATAATTTAATGCAACAATCCTGTTTATAAGCATTTTTAGGGATGATCTGGAATTTTGCTAGTCTACCATTCTAGGTTCTCAGGTCAAAGGCTGTGCTTAAGGTGCACACTGGACTATTTGAAATTGGTAATCTTTGCAATTGCACTGAATTTAAACTAGTCAAGTACAGGAGCACTTTATTAGTTCCTGCATTTGGGGAAGTGTATTTTTAGGGTCAAATTTACATATAAACTGCCTTTTAAAAATTCTTTTCTGGTTTCAAGATGCAATGCCAGGTCTGAAATCCAAATGAGGTTCAAATTCATAACTGATCAGACTTTATTAATTTCACTGGCGCTGCAGCCCCAAGTCTTTTGATCCTAAATTATTTGATTTCATGCTGTTTGAAACTGCAACACAGAACAACAATCAGACTCCCCGTGCTGCTTCCCACAGAGCCCTGCTAATGGCCTCACCTATTGACCTAATAGCCTAGGAGGAATTTCTGTCACAGAAACAGTGTACAACTGTACGCTGATTTCAAATAGGAGACAAAGATCTACCAGGGAAGAACTATGAGAACATCAAATTAATTTAAGCTTTTAAAGACACCATATGGTTTGATTACAAATGATGTGCCAGTTTTCTCATTCATGTAACACCTAAGTTGTATGAATTTTCATTTATTTTTCCATCTGCAAAGTTAATGGCAATTGTGAACCCCAAACTTCTGTGGTAAGTCTTACCCTTTTTTATTTTTCCTTGAGGAAATTTTGTCCAAGCATCTCTGACATGTTGGAGAAGCTTAGATTTAAAAACATAGTTAAGAAAATTAAGTATAACCATCTTCTTGTTTAGTTCACAGTTATCCTATTTAATTGTGTTACATGTATATAAATAGTATTTGCTTCTCAAGACATTGTGATGTCATATCTTGAAGCAAATGTTATTTGTTCTGTCACACAAGTAGAACAAATGAGTCTCACTTCCCTTCTGTTTCCTGAAAGAAGCACAAAAGCTGTCTTGCACAGACACAAGTGTTTTCTTTTGTGAACTGTTACAGAAACTTCCCAATGCACTTCCTCCGAATCCAGGTCTTCCTTACCTAAGTTTAGCCCAGCTTCAACTTTCTTCCACTATTAGGAACCAGCATATTACTCCATTTTAAAAAGTTCATCTCCATTTTGAATTTAATGGAAGCTTATCAAATAATATTAGGTGACATGAAAGTATGCTTCTGATGCCCGGCAAATTTGGCAGAAACAATGGGGGGGCGGAGAGGGGCTGACGAATCCAGAATTTCTGTGTGTATTTCTGCTCTAAACCCCATAAATAACTGTAATGACAGTGCTAACAGGAAACAAATGTGAAGGATAGTTTTTTCTTCAATCAGTTGCATCACAGAGTAAGCAAAGTAAATCGGTGTAGGATGAGGAACTTCCCAGCTACATAAACAAATTGTACATGTGCATCAGAGGGAAAAGATACATGTGGGCACAGGTACAGTATTTGGGGTAAGGTACAGAGGAAATGGTAGTCATCTTCCTCGGGAGTACCTTCAGGAGAGGTGGGGTCTTAACATGGAAATAAAGAACAGAACAGCGACTTACTCTCAGTTATTTTACAGAGTCATATAGCTGGAGCCATAAGAGAAGAGGTGACAGAAGTCCTCTTGGTGGAGGAAAACTGGAGAAAGAGTCTCTGAAACTGAAGCAACAGGTCATTAGGTCAATCAGTGGATCAGTTCGGTCTCATACAAAGGAGACATGTGAAGCCAAAGACTCCAGCCAGCCAGGTTTCCCAGTTCCCTCCTACTGAATTATGTCATTTGCCAGTAGAAGCAAAGGAGAAAAGAGATCTGATGGGAAAACGTAGTGAGAGCCTAAGCTCTTGTTTTTTCTTAAAAGGGTGGGTTGTGATCTTTCATCCTTTAGAAGACTTCTCTGGACCTCAGCTGGCATTTTCTCAGTGCACCTTTCAGAAGAAAGGCTGAGCATGATGCACACTGTTTAAAATGGCTGGTGTTGCACTAGGATGTACATTGGCCATGGAAAACTGTTTATCTGCAGACGTTAGCAAAGTAGGACTGCTGTGAACTGCACAGAGAACCATCAACAATCTCCCTGAAAAGTCAGCAGGCATTTAAGGAATCATTGGGTAAAGCGCAGTGCCCAAGATTTTGGGTAGGAGTTGAAAGATCCCTAATTTTCAGTCAGGCTTTTAAACTGTATTACCTGCACATACACCTTACCTCAGTATTCATCTCACCAGACTGTAGTTACCTGAAAGTAAGGTGTCTATTTTAAGTGAGTTACTTGACTAACTCTCTGCATGTATACATAGTTATATCTCTATAGTAGCGACGTGAGATAAATACCTCACCTTCCAAAAAGCACCACTATAGAGAGAGCTTCAATAAGTAGGTCAGAGATGACAACTAACTCTTTGAGAGCTAGAGACACATGGAACAATAGTTCTTTGGTCACAGCTGCAGGCTGAGAGACATATCAACTGAAGTACCAAGGCTGTATTGTTGACCCCACTCTATCAATTAACCAAAGATTCTCTAAGCAAACACACAAATTATCCTCAGTATTAACAGCTTCTCACAACAGCAGATGGTCATCAATAAAGACTTGGTACATCGGTTAATTGGTTACTACAGATCAGAATGTTTCCATCACAGAAGCCAACAGAAGGTGGAAGAACTAGTATCTCACGCCAGAAAAAATACAGGCATTTTTTCGTTCACTTTCTAAGGAATACACTTCCTTTATTTCATTACTGGGAAATAGAGTTCCTATGTGTTCCCAAGCTAAAAACTGACTGCACAGGCTGTTTTTCTCACAGGTCAGATGTGAGGAAACAGAGCCATTTCACTTCCTTCAAAATCTCTGTATAAAGAGAAGAGGAAAATGGGACCAGACCTATTGTTCTTACAGTTTCCTGCCTCCTTTTTCATTATGCCTCATTTGAAAAAGCAAGGGTCTGCCACTCTGAGTGCATCATCTCTATTTAGTGTATTTGGATATATATATATGTAAAAATATAAATGGCTCTTGTAGTACACAAACAATATCAGAAAAGCCTTTATAGATTAAAAGATTGTATGTCAAAGGTAGCTGCTGCCTCTGTTTTTCTTTCATATAAAATATAGTAGCTTTTCATTCAAAGTGTTCTCTCTCTTCCAAGGTACTAAGATCAAACTTATATAAATAACCTGCCCACAAAACCTCAATAAGCTATTTTTGGGTTTCTTTTTTCCCAGCTGTTTTTCCTAAGTCTTCAGTCATTTGAATGGCTGGAGTACAATAATCATAATATTCAAATACAAGCAAGAGAAGTTGTGAAGTACATTTGGCCCACTCTTGGCTACCCTAGCATCCTGGGTTTTGGCTGGAATAGAGTTAATTTTCACAAGACGTTGGGAGGGGACACAGCCAGGGCAGCTGACCCCAACTGGCCAAAGGGATATTCCATACCATATGATGTCATGCTCAGTGTGTAAGACCGGAAGGAGCTGACTGGGGAGGAGGAGTCACTGCTTGGGTTCTGGGCAGTGAGCAAATTGCATTGTGTACCACCGCTTTGTATATTCTTTTACTAGTATTATTGTTATTTTCCTCTCCCTTTGCTGCCCTAGTAAACCGTCCTTATTCCAACCCATGAGTTTTACCTTTGTCTTCCGCTTTCTCCTTCCCATCCCACCAGTGGAGGGGGCGAAGAGTGAGCGAGTGGCTGCACAATGCTCAGCTGTCAGCTGGGGCCGAACCATGACACCTATTCCCAGGCTTTTTGCCAGGGTTGCAACAATTCCCATTGGAATGAACTGGGAAGTGACACGAGAAATTTCTGCTCTCACTCAACAGCAAGCCGTGAGTGGAGATCTGGGGAAGCAAGCATGAACCCACTGCAGGCTCCCAGCAAGCCCTGCTTTGTTCTCCGGTGCTACTTCTCTCTGTACAAGGTCCTCTGCAAAGGAATTGCAGGGATCGCGCCCAAGGCTTATCCTCTCGGTCTCTCAGCCATTTGTAAGACATCTATAAAAACCAGCACTCACCAGACATTTCCCAAAGCTGGCTGTGAAGAAACCTACTAGTACATGTCTTTCTGGGTTGGGAGAGGAAGAGGAGGATGAGATAGCCTGCTACTTTCCAGCACCTGTTCGAGCTAGATCTGGGCTGCCACCTTAGCCAGGTAACAGCCGTGCTTGGATTCCTGCGAAGAATCAGCATTGCCTTTTATCACAACTGTTGTTTGATCTATTGGGGAGTACAGAAGAGATACCAGTTTGGGACACAACCTTTCAATCAGAGGGGTGAATCCCTTCCTGATGAAATTATTTTCTCTATACAAGAGCCAAACTGCTCTTAGCCTGGAAGAAAAGGTGCATAGGAAGAGTAATGATGCAAAGAGTTGCTTTTCTTCACCCTTTATATCACCCTCCAGTAAAAGAGAGATAGGCCCTTCATGCGCTGAGAGTATTCTCTCTCCTCTGTCACAGACACAAATCCTGGCAAAGGATTTTGGTGGGAAGAACACACAAAGGCACACACAAGTTAACAGTTACGTGAAAAAAAACGCATGGATAGCAGAAGATGCACTTGTCTCTCTGTACTTCTGCACGTATTTTCATTCCGTCCTGCCAGTTTCTACTACACTCATTTTATGATTAATTTAAAGAACTGTATGATCTGAACCTTCTTCTAGAAGGAACAGGGAGAAACAAAGTGTTTGGCAATGATTCCACTTAGATTCAGAGAGCCATAGCGCTACGTAGGCTTAGCCCCAGTGCTACCAAATATAGTCCCTCTAAAATGTCTGGAACAGAACATGATGTTTCAAAAATAGAGAAATGTAATTTCTTTAGAACATTTGAATGTGTGTTAATGTGTACTTCCACTCTGCTCACATAATAGGTTTAGTTCAAATAACACTTTTTGATTTTACATTACAGGACTGTCATTAGCATCTGCTAACTGAGTCAAGTTTAGCAGGAAGTTATGATGGTAAGAGCTTTGCTTCAGGAATTATTTATACATTAACAGGAAAAGTACATCTTTCTTCTCTGGCATCTTGAGTTTCTTAATACAAACAGAAGTTGTTTCAGTTCTGTGTATGTTGTATGTATCTTACTGTCGAACTCAAAAATGGGGTTTCTGACAATAGGAATGGTAGTGCGATGAAAACACCACCGTATTTCAAAATCCATTTCTGTTCCCAAGTACATGAACATAAGTGCAAAGTTGTACGCCTCAATGTGATGGGATTATTCCAGCTTTTACAACAATACAGGTAAGTTGGGGACACAGAGGTGCGGTCAATGACCTAAAGGTAAGTGGGGGTCAGGGCCAGCTGGGAGCCGGCTGCCAGAGAGGCAGCCAGGGCCAACCTCATCCCGTGGGAGCCGCTTTCATTCGAGGCTCGGCCCGGGGCCAGGCCAGAGCTGCAGCCCCACTGCGTCGCAGCCCTGACTGTCCCTCGCCATGGGCCACTGGTCCCAGGATGGGACCTGGGTCAGCAGAGATGGCCACTGCCTGTCTTGTCAACATGCTTGGCTCCAGGCTTCTCTTGCTCATCCCTGACAATAAATGTGGATAAAAAGATGTAGCTGGAAATAGATCTTAAAAATAAGTCAAGATGTTCAGAAGAAAAAAAAAAGAAAAAGATGAGACAGGGGACAGAAAAAAATATCAAATTAGAAAGTGTGAAGAAATCAGAGTCTGTAAAACATATTGAAGCTAAGCTGCATATGGAGAGAGACCTTTAATTATTAGACTCCTTCCTACAGCCATCACAGATGGAGCATACAGCATTCTTAATACCCTTCCTATACCTGACTCAAACATCAGAGAAATGTTGTAACAGTGTTGTTCTTAACAAAAGAAGCAGATTTGAAGCACACTGGGGTGGTTTTGATCTAGAGGACTTGAAGAAAAAGAAAGAAACTATATTATTGCTATCTTAAACAAATGCAAGACACAGAGGGAGTTTTACATTTTATTTATCTTAACATATCAAGAGCAGCCCACATCACTGTGGAGAAAAAGGAAAGGATTAAAATCCTTGGGAAACTGATCTTAATGGAAAACAGCTAAAAGAACAGGCCAAGTCAAAATCTGACCAAGAGGCAGAATCACCCTGTGAAATAACAAACTTGTGAACCCAGAACAGAGAAGGTACCAAAGCACAAGGAAAAGGCGAGCTGGAGTACAAATCCCAAGACTATCAATACTGCAGAGGATTGTATTGCTAGTGTGAGGAAGAAATATGTAGAAAGGAAGGTCAGAGGGGGAAATTCAAATCCTTGATTATAACTGTTATAATCCTTGATTATAACTGAAAAAAACAGTAAGGATGGAAACTAAAGGATGGAAACTAAAATATAAGTGAAATGGAAAAGGAAAGATACATTTACAAATACAGCTAAAAGCAGAGTAGGAAAAGGAAGGAGGGGGTAAGTATGTGTGTAATATGGGAAACAAAGATGTGAAATTTTGCTTTCAGGACTTATTCCCACCTTGTAACCAATTTCTGACAAATTCAGTTATGTACCAGAAGTTTCCTGAAGTAGCCATTAACAACCTCCCAGGTGGAGATCATTATTTAATGGAATAATGATTCATTAGGAGGGGATAACATCCTCTTTCATCAGCAAGTTACAGTGCACTTCCACATTCAGGGAATGGGAGGAAAGAGCAAAAACTATGAGAACAATGAGAACTGCTCAAGAATCCAGGGAGGTGGGAGCTAAGTAAATAAATGTAGTGAAGGAGGGGTAAGACTTTTCAGACTAGCTGGGGCTTCAGTAATGTAAATTTTTAGGGCTTCAAAACAAAGCAAGATATTGAGGAACTACAACGGTAACCCAAATCATTAAGAGAAAGTAATTTGAATATAACCATATCATACTTTAAGGCAGTTGTTATCAATATATAAATAATTTTTGAATGATTATGTATGTACGTTAGTGCCAAAAACTACGAAGAAAATTTAACTCTCTTACCCCTCCTAGCTCTACAAAATTGTAGAGAAGGTATTTATAAAAGAGGATGTAGACACTGTCTTGAATGATCTGTAAATAAATATGGCAGCAAGACCAGATGGATTTATAGTTAAATGCCAAAAGGCTTTAAAAAGGAGTTTTAACTCTCCAAGAAGGGACTTATTTGGTAGTATCATGCAAGCAGGAGACATCCTCTGCTTTTGAAAGAAAAGAGGGATAGTTTTAAACTCTAAAGAGAGGTAGGATTTGACCAGCTGCTCAGGCTTTTGAGGTGCTGAGGTAAATATGAAAAGTCCTTTTCCCTTTCATAGAATCATAGAATCATTAAGGTTGGAAGAGACCTCGAGGATCATCCAGTCCAACCGTCCCCCCACCACCTATTACCCACTAAACCATGTCCTTCAGTACCACATCCAACCTTTCTTTAAACACCCGCAGGACGGTGACTCCACCACCTCCCTGGGCAACCTGTTCCAATGCCCGACCGCCCTTTCAGAGAAGAAATTTCTCCTCATCTCCAACCTGAACCTCCCCTGGCGCAACTTGCAGCTGTACCCCCTTGTCCTGTCACTAGTTATTTTGATACATTCTCTAAAGGAATTCCCCTTTGGAAACTACCCCCCCACGTTTTGTGATGTGGAGATGAAATCTCATGTAGAAATCTGACAGAATAATAAAGGAGTAAAAGTTTATCCTTTCCAGTATCTTCGATGTTGATTTTTTTAAATGAAAAAAGTTTTCCTTTAGAGGCTTTCATTTAACTGCTTACTCCTTTCAATCAATTGATGTATTAGGATGAAAGAGAAAAGAGGGCAATTTTTAAAATATGTGCAACTTTTACAAGGACCATGATAGATGTCCAGAAGTTAAAAGCGTAAGGACCAGGGAAAACTGGGCAGGCACAACAGTGAGTGATATGGAAAAGGTATTATTCATTCTCCATTGAGGAAATTTACACAGAGAAATATTATTAAATACTCCACAGATAGCAGATGTCTCCAGCCAGGATCCCATACATATTTCAGTGGTGACACAACACACCAGGGAGGCTGTGGAGAAAGAAGTTGTTATTTTCCCTTACGGGATGTGCCTGCACAGAGGCTCAGGAGCGACCAGAATGACATTGCGGTGAGTAACAACATCGCTTTAGATCTACCGTTTGTTTGCTGAACACTCCCTGCAAAGGCACTCTCCTTGTTCAGAAGGACAAAACGATACCCTCCTCATTGCTACTGTCTGCTACACGGATCTGTGTGAAAGCGGTTTTTTCATCCACCGTGGAAAATCTCATAGCCTTAAATGTGGGATGCCCTTTTGACAGAGAAACAATCCCAGCAGGACTGGTAGCACAGAGGGTAGGTTTTTTGAAATACGGATGCTGGTTTTTAGGCAGTAAAATCAGCAGCAGGTGAAACCTGACCAGATGACAAAATTGCAAGAATGTAAACATCAAGGTTGCAAAGAGGTGGTAAACTGTAACACACAGAACATACATGCAGAAATTTACAGAAGTATGGGTAAAAACATCTGTAAAGTGGTTATATTTGCATTGAAGTGTTGCTTCTATACAAAGGAAATAAGGATGCTTTTAGAAAAAAACAGAAGGGATGAAGTCACTCGGTTTGTTCAGCCTGGAGAAGAGGAGACTGAGAGGAGACCTCCTGGTGGCCTACAGCTTCCTCACCAGGGGAAGTGAAGGGGCAGGCACTGATCTCCTGCCTCTGGTGACCAGCGATGGAACCCGAGGGAATGGCCTGGAGCTTCGACAGGGGAGGTTTAGGTTGGAGATCAGGAAAAGGTTCTTCACCAAGAGGGTAGTGGGGCACTGGAACAGGCTCCCCAGGGCAGTGATCACCGGACCAAGCTTGGCTGAGTTCAAGAAGCATCTAGACGATGCTCTCAGTCATCTGCTCTGACTGGGCTGGTCCCGTGTGGGGCCAGGAGTTGGACCTGATGATCCTTACGGGCCCTTTTCAACTCGGGATATTCTATGATTGTACGATTGTATGAAAAGGAACTTCTTTCATGTGTTACATGTATTTGTTTCATGTGTCAACACCATTCTCAAAATATTCTTATGTCTGGGAATAAAGGACCCTACCTCTAAAGGTATCTTCTTTCTTCAAAACATCAGGCAGTAACATAAAACCAGCTCTAAAGTCTGAGACAGCAGGGTTTTTTTTAAACATCTCCCATTCATTCCTAGCCTTAATCTACTTGCCTTTCCACTAAAGAATCAGGACAGAACAAGTTCCCATAACTCCTGATGAACTGCAAGTAAAGGAGTATATTGACGGAGACTGTAAAACCTGCTCCACAGCATTATGTATGCAGAAGAATTTAGTAAGCAGGCAATGACAAATAACCTCAGGGCCATTTTTCTAAACTTGGGGAACCAGGTGCAAGATAGAAGGTGGACCCAAATACATACTTTATAGTGTTGAAAGTAATTTGAATGCATTTTAATAATAATAAAAAAAGAAAAATCTGAGCATATAACTTACTGTAGTGCAAATCAGGTAGTACATGAGACCCACTAACTGTAGTAAGAACTCAGAAATTCAGAGGCCCACCAAAAGCAGGCAGACCCTAGGCATAGCACTCCCATGACACCTGATGAAGACTAGACCCCACATATGGGTATGTTACATTTATTTTTAGAAATAAGACTCAGCATGTGTAACAACTAGTCTTTAGAAACTAACACTAATTTCACAGTTGATAAAAGATACTAAAACCTAAGCAGTGTTTTAACTGGCATTTCCTTAAATGAATAAAACATTGCCTTTTATTTTTTAGTAGCAATGAACATACATATTGCACTTATCAAGTTGTAAAAAAAATTCTAAACCCCCAATGTTTTATTGATGTATAATTTGGCTCTAAGAGTTGTTATGGGCAGCAAAATAACCTTGCATTTCCTTCCATTTGGGTCATTAGCCTTGGCCTTCATATGATGATGATGATTTTCTCTGACTTTGATCTCTTAAAAGGATGACTGCTTTGATATCAATGTATGTTGTCTAATAGTTGCTTCATAGAAAACAGAATACAGTAAAATAGACGCCATGTGGAGAACAGCTTAACTCTTAGCTATTCAGAGCTTTGAATTCTAAGGAGATCCATTAAAAAGAGAGAATAAAAGGTACAATACCAAAAAAACTCCAAACCAAACCAAACCCCAAGAAAAGTTCCTCTGCTATGTTTAAATCATAATTCAAGGCAGTTAAATCAAGTTTTTCATGTACCAAAGGCCAAGTCTACTCTATCAAAAATGTATATATTTTGCCATAAACCACCTTCTTTGCATATCTGAGTTCTGGAAAATGCTGTAATACAGATCTTTCCAAAACAAAAGAACTAAAAATAGAAATATGGTTTCATTGTTTGGGTCAGTTGCACTCAAAAGTGCAAATACAGAGAAGTTAATATATCTTACAACCGTGCAGGAACACTATTTTCCTCGGTTCACCCGGTAGCAAACAGCACATTCTCCAGCCAAACAGAACAAATCCTCATTGAGAATCCAATGAAAGATTATTATTTTTTTTAAAATCTTGGTAGATGCTAAGTCTGGCCTGATGGGAACAGGTAATGTTCTGAACAGTAGACCCCTCCTCAGCCTGGAGGTTTGCAAGGGGCTGGTCGGGGGGAAAGGCGATCCCACAGCCAAACACAGAAAAATTGCGCTGGGTCTCTCTGAGGCAAAGATGCTTCCCCTACATGCAGATCTTGGGAATTAGAAATTAATTTCCTACATGTCATGCCATTCTTCTTCTTGGTGTTCAGTCTTTGAACTAGCATAAAGGAAGAACATAAGTTTATGGTATGGGAGTTGGAAATGAGACTCAAGAACCCGTTTTCCAAAATAGTTACCTAAATGGCTTCAGAGCAGTGCTACACACAGCGAAAAGCCTGGCATGTTCCCCCAAAGCATTCAGCTCTCCAGGAAGCAATGACGTGGCATTTTCACAGGACACAACATGGTTTTAGTGAAACAAATCATTATTAAACTTACTTCAGAATTGTTTGGCATTTGGACCCGTGGAAATAGCCCATTCTAGGGAACCTCCTCCCTGTATTCTTCTTTGTGTCCTGCACTTGTTGCAGTCAAGTGATCCCCATTAATGTCAAAAGAGTGCTCTCACTGCAAAACTGCAAATAAAACAGCAACTGAAGTAATACGTTCAGATTATTTTTAGACATAAAACTCAAAATTATGTTGACAAAAGCATTTTAGGTCCTTACACTAACTTCTGAAGAACATTACGGCTACAGATGCATACATATACCAATCTTTCAAACGCCAGTGCCCAAATGAGCATACAGTCACTGAACTTGTAAGGAGCAAAGGCACTTGAACCCAATCATCTGCTAATAAGTGATTTTAAAACCTTTTCTACAAATGGTTCTGTATAACTAATAGAATTGCGGTATGCAATTTAGTGGTGGAGGAAAGGTTATTCGTTTTACTTAGAGATACTGATATGACAATAGCTCCAATTAAATGACCTACAATGCTAAGTTGGTCTTATCGCAGTCTATAAAATCATAATAACTAGATATAATACCAAAAAGTTAATTATTTCTACAGTATAGTCTATTTTCAAGGAATTTTAACTGAGAAATGTGAAGAATCTGTGTGGTTTTCTCACTGAAATCATTTGGGGTTGCAAAAGTTTGACGATAGTACATTTCTGGGAAGATCCTTTTGTCTGTTATTTTAACTGTAAGCTAACGCATCAGTGTTTTTCAGACTAGCAGCCACAGGATATATCGTGTATTTCAAACAGCAAGGAAGATCAATCTCTGCTTTAAGTCCAGACCGTAACCATCTTAAGAGGCAGAAAGGATGAGGTGCTTAAGGGAAGCAGAGCAGCCAGCAACAGCAGTTGGGAAAGAAAAGAAATGGAAGAGCTGTGAAGGAAGATGAAGTCCGAGAAGGGAAGGATAAATTAAAAATGAGGGGATGCCTTCAAGTATGAAGCACTGGACGGCCACCTCAGTGGGATTTACATCAGGTTGTCGGAGGGTCTAGCAGGAGACTGCAGCGTTCTGCACAGGCCGATTTAGTCTGTCAGGGATGTCAGTCCCTCCAGCAGCCAGAGTAGCTCGGAGGAACCAGCTCTGTCGGGGCAGTGCAGCCAGAGCAGAGGTTTACCCGGAGAAACACAGGGCATCAGCTAGGAGACGCGCAGAGCGACAGCCCCGGCTGAGGAGACGAGCGAGCTCCTCTCTCACCTTCCTCACAGGCCTGACGTACCGAGTCACCACCCAGGCCGCCGCCCCTGGCGCGGGGCGTGCTGGTGCTGCCTAAGCCACGGGCGGCGCAGAGGGACAGCGTACGGAGCAGCGGGTAATCCTGCAGCAGGGACACCTGTGCTAGCGATGGTCCTGCGCGCCCTGAGCCCCTCCAGCCGCCGCCGGGGGCTTGCCCCCGCCTGCCCTCCGCACCGGGCCGAAAGAGGGGCACGGCACACTGTGGAGCTCGAAAGCAGGAGAGGCGA
>VWZZ01002395.1:12930-37699 GCA_013399095.1 Psophia crepitans | reverse complement strand
GGCGGGCCCGGGCACCGCCCCGCTGTTACTGCCCGCGGGGAGACAGCCCCGTCCGGTGCTGCCGCCCCTCCCCTCCGCCGCGCTCTGCTTGGCCCTCGCCCCCTCGCCCACCCGGCAGCCCTCTGGCGGGAGCCAAGCCGCCGGCGGTGGCTGGGCAGGGCGGGGATGCTGGAGCGGGACCCGCCGGAGGACTCGGGAGCTATTGTCCGGCCCAGGAGCCGTCCACCTGAGCCCGGGCGGGAGGGGAAGGTTGTGCCTCTCTGCTGGGGTGCGCTTGGAGCCGGGCCCCGCCGGGGTGCTTGTGGGGCCGCTGGCTGGAAGGCCGGGAAGGGGCTGTCGGTAATCTCTGCTGGCGATGTCCTGCCCCTGGTAGGGAAGCGTCTTGTTTGTTCCGTGTCGGCAGAGCCCATCCGAAGCGTGAGAACCCCGAAGCGTTTGAGGGATGTGAGGGAGATTCGTCCCACGGTCTGCTGATGAAGAGCAACGCAGGAGGAGGTCTGGGTTTGTATCGCTGGGTGCGACTGACACTGATCCGCATCGCCAAAGCCATGCAGCCTCTTTTTTTTTTGGATGTCAGTTCCCAGCAGGTATTAACTTACCTGTAGTCGTCAAAACATTTCTAACAATGAAAAATGCAGTGTTAAGAATGGCATGGGCCCATACTTGCAGCACGTACGTGCACAGTGTTAGCGCTTACTTCGTTGGCTGGGCTACGTCTGAAAGGTGCAGCAGTATTGCAGAGCTACCAGCACAGAAAAGGGAAAGTTGGCTCTGATGTGCCTTGTGTAATTATTTGAGGAAAGTATTCCCAGTGAACCGTTCTTACAAACAGCTATTTGTAATAATTTGCTGTTTCTGCAGTTCCCTCTGTCATTGTTCAATGCTTTAAAGTTTATGTAGTGTTTTGAGCTGCAGTGGGTGAAACTGTTGTCAAAAAAGCCACGCAGCCTTTTATGCAGTTTCATCCTCAGCCTAGTGAGATAAGCAGCCCTTTTAACAGAGCATTGAAGTTACTGTAGCTGGACATGCAGTACACAAATTTCAGCATTCCGCAGTTTAGTACCAGATTTTAGGGTTACTGTTCATGTGTTTTGGGCTCCTAAGAGCAACTTGGTTAGTTAAAATGAATTCAAGATGCAAAAAAGTGGAAGAGAGCTGAATAAGAAATGATTCTTACTGGTAAAACTAGTAATCTCTTATTTGATGACTTGCTAGACTGGACTTAATGGTAAGAGAGTCTGCATGCTCGGTTTTATGAGCGAGGTTTCTCAAGGGCTACCCACAGCTGCTTTTTGTGTGTGGCCAACCAATTTCAGAAAAACCATCCCAGGAAAGTGAATGTTTCCTTGTTTGTTGTATTTAAAATCTATTTTCAATAAAACTTGTCTGGATCACTGTAAAGATAAAATAGGCTAGTGCTAGAAATTTTGTTTTACGCAGGGATTTAGTGCAAGAACTTGCAAAGACTTGGAATTCAGAATACAAGTGGCCGCAGATGATAGCCTCATCTGTTGCAAGGGAGGTCAAATACTTTCTTGTAAAGTAGATCATATCTGAAGAAGAGAAACTGCTCGAGCATCATTCCGTGGGTTCTAAATAAGATAACTCAAGCAGCAGACCTGGCTTATCACTGTAGTGATCTCAAGGAAAACCTTACAGTTAAAATGGCAAACAAGATATTAGATTGCATCAGGAATGAGACTGTAAATAATACCAAGAAAGTCAAAATGCCCTTAGCAGTTTGACCCATTATGAGTATCTTGTGCAATCACTGTTGGTCACCTGTAAAGTACCTTGTGAGGGAGCGAATCTAGTTGTCTAGTTATTTTATGTTCTGTTTGAGGTATGGCTGTACCTCAGGTTAACATAGGCATGAATGCGGTGGATGGAGGTTCTCCTGAGGGAAATGGCATTTGTTGCTTGGGAGACTGTGACTGTGTAACTAAAATATTGAGGTGATATAGCTAAGAAATAAGCAAATGCTGTGAAGGAGATAGAAATTTTCTTTTGACCACATGGTGCTGTGTTCTTATCTGTTCATTTGAAGCACTTGATGCATGTGGGAAAGGAGCTTGATTCAGTTACCCAACTCTTATATAATCCTGGAATGCAAGTGTAGTACTAGTCACGTGAATGCTAAATACCATTGTAGGTGTGCAAAACATCGTACAAAATTACCGTCCTTCAAACTCACAGGGACCAACTAGTCCTGAGGAACTACCTGGAAGTTTTTCATATTCACTATTACAGGTCTGTTGATACTTTCGAATGATTCAGAACTGATTCTGTTGGAAATGAAAATGTGTGACAGTGGCCATTTTTACACCCATAAACTGTTTTGCTTGCAAATCTGTTTTTTAAAGGCTGGATACACATGTAAATTTGCCTGCAAAGGGTTATCTTTATGTGAGATTTCTGTCTTGTGACAGGAAAAGTTAATACATGTGGCTAATTGTTCCTAATCATTCTCATTTCTGCCTCTAAGGGACACCATCAACTGCCTATTAAATGGGAATAAATGGATATATAGAAGACCGAAACAGTTAAAATATACAAATCATATGCTCACAAAGCAAACAAAACCCTGGAAAAGAGAAGCTGTATGTCCACTTAGTACATGTCTATAGAAGGACAGCCTTATGACCAGAACAAAAATACCACAAACTGTGTTACAACTTCAACTGCATGTGAGGAAACCAGCTTTATTAACCCGTATTTCTGCCTTTTTGTGCACATCCTTGAAATTGGCATTAAGCAGAAGATTTGCATAAAACAGTGAATAAAATTACATGTTCTGGGATAACAAGTACAGCTACTTCACAACAGTTACACCAGTCTTTAAATTGCTCTCAGGGTGTGGTTTCACATTGCAGCTAAACCAATCTAACTGAGTTGACTCTGAAGGAGGTGGTTCAGTCTTCCCCCTTCTCCCAGCCATGTGCTCCTGCTGTTGCTTCGCCTTGCAAAGACCCCAGTGCCTGTCTGATGGTGTTGTATGGTGGCATCAGGGGCTACGCAAGCAGAAGATGAATCACAGTTCTTTCTTGATTTTAACTCTGTATCAGCTAACAGTGGGGTTGAATGAATGTCAGCGCTGGCACAGGGAAGGAGGCAGGAAAACCATTTGCTGATGAAAGGGAAGAAGATAACTTCCCTCTTTTTAGAGCGATTGGGTATTTTAGTTGTGACCTAGTCTGGGTTTCATGGTAGTTTAAACCACTAGAAACTGGAGCCACCTTATGCTGTCACTGACATTTATTTGGACAGACAGTGAGCTGGGTTCAGGGAGCTTGTTCATCCAAAAGTTAGGGGATTTTATCAAGTTATTTTTCACTTGTCTCAGCTGCCTGAACTCATGGCTTAGTTGCATGCGCATTGATGTTTGTATTAGCAAGTAGTATGACACAATACCAGCAATGCTGAGGAGTTGCCATTCACCCTGTATATCTATCTAAGAAGCTTTCCTTTGATACAAAGTTTTGGCCTGGTCCTGTAGGCTGAATGTTAGCTGAGATTCATTAGGCGCACTCCTGGAGTGTATCTTCTAGGTTAGCTTCATGCAAAAGAAATCTAGTTGCCTTGGCTGCACAGTATGAGCCAGAGCAGTGAGAGTGATCAGGAAATTGGTTTCAGAAGCATATTTCGCATCTGACCTAAAAAGCTAATGTAGGTGTGCTATTAAATTCAGTTCTTGGTGCGTCTGTACTGGTGGTGACATTGCTTGTAAAAACTAGCCAGCCAAAAAAGGTATTGCCAAGTTCATTACTTGTGCATCGTATTGAACAAATAGGGCAACTATTATATTAATTTGTAGAATTCTTATTTAGGCGATTTAACCTCAGAATGTTTTATGAACTTGCACTTTCTTCTTTGATTATGAATTATAAAAACTTCACAAGGCAAGAAGCAAATCAGTTGTGAACGTCATACTCGTCTGAAATTAGTGAGTCAAGGCATCTTGCTTTAAAGTACGTTACCATAAAACAAGTATGTGAGTATTTGCACGTATGTTCTCTAAAACAAATGGATTGTCATCTTCAGTGTTGGCATTGTACAGCAATGTTGTCTGACTTCTAATTTAGTGTTAGAAAGTCTTTGAAATTACATATGAACTGTACAATATGCCCAGTTTCTTCAATTTAGAGTATGCTTGTATTAGCCTGTTAAAAATCTGGTGTAAAACCTGTTTTTGGTGCTTGTTAGTCTATTTCAAGGTTTTGGGGGTTTTGTTCTGTTTTTTTATTTCCAAGGAGTCATTAGGGACAGATTAGTTTTTATTGTTCTTGTGTCTTTGATTGTCTCTGGTTGTCTACTTCAACTCCCTGTCAGAGTTTGCTGCCTTCACATCAAAAGTTGTGTAAAAGTGCATACCTGTGGTGCGGATGATTCATTGTGAAGTCCAGACTCTTACCGTAAAGCTTCATTCATGAGCTACCATTTCTGCACTGTGCAGAAAAAACAGCTAACGTGCGGGTATATGCTGTCTTCTGTTGTTCTTGGGGTGGTAGCTCTTGGCAAACATAGGGAACAGAGAACGTGAAACGGTAGTTTCCTCAAATGCCAGAATCCATCTGTGGCATGTGGTGTCATTATAATTGGAATTATAATCCATAGGCAGAGTGTGGCAAAAAGAAATTGCAGGTTCTTGATTTAAAATGTTGGCCTCTTTGTGGGAAAATGGATGTAGAGAGAAAGGTATCTAAGAAAGTAAAAACTTGTTCACAGTGATTTTATTACTGCACTTACTATTTCAGTGAATTTTCCTACACAAAGACTACCTGTTGTTTATCAAATCAGTAGAAGTTACTGAATGCCAGCTGCAAAGGGAGTCTGAGCCAAGGCATGCTTAGGAGTGCCTGTGTGGTGGAGACATGCAGAAGACTCAACCTCGTTCTGGTTCATTTGCTGAATTTATTATCTTTTCAGCACTGGTGGGGTAAGAAGTTAAAATTCCTTATACACTGCAAATCCCATGCCTTCCTTTCAGTGACTTGGATTTGGAATATGTTTAAAAATACATAGCACTGTCAGATCTTTTAAAAAAGTACACTGTATTTTTTTTTTTTAAAAAAAAAGCTCTCCTATCCTAATACTGATCTTTACCTAATCTGCAAACAAGCCCAAATTTTAAAAAGAAATCGCTTAATTGAATCCAACCCATACATTTTGGGTTTGTATTTTTTATTTTAAAGTTTACGGCTTTTCTACATGACATTTTAAAATTGGTTTAGGTTTTTCTGAGGAGTATTCACAGCAGGTCATTATTAAGGCATTCATCCAGTGTAGAAATGTGTGACTATAGCATTTTTCTTACTCATTCTTGAAAATATTTTGTTAGCCTCAGCACCATAAAATTGATGACTCTGTAGCCTTTTAGAATTATAATCATGCATAATTTATATATAACATTTATATATTATATTTAAAGTATGCTTGTACATACATTATGCTGTATCTCAGTTCTTGTTTAGGAAATAAGAATTGTTAGAAATCTGTTGTAAATACAAACAGTGCCTGGATCCGCAGTTAAGAATATCCAATTTGTGAATTATGTATTTTTTTCCCTTCAAATGTTATTGTAATCAAGTATTTTTCCTTCAGCTAAGCAGTACATTAGTTTTGTTTGTCTCTAATGATGCGATATATAAGCAGTCTACTTTCTGTTAGTGCCAGAAATGGCTCTTAGTCTGCTCTGTATCCTGTGAATTGTGTTTTGAGTTTTCTGCAGAGTTCTGGTAAAAATGTTTACTTTAACGATGTTACCTTCACAGAGACTACAGTGGGCTGCAAGTTGTTTTCTCTTTGGAGTTAATTGGTTTGAGTAATATCATATCTCAGCAGTGTTTAGTCAGAGAATAATCACAGGTTTTGAAATGAAAGGCAGGAAGTTAATAGCAAAACTTCAGGAGTGTAGGTCTATTAGATTTACATTTGTTGTCAGCTCATTTCTCAGTGTAATTGACTGGCATTCATACTGTATAGTCACTTACATAGTAAATAATACCTTCATAATTCCATATGCCAGCACAGCACTCAGCTAATTTCAAGTATCACAGCTCAGCTTTGTTTGAAAACAGTTTATTTTTTTCTTTTTAAAATGTGCTGTCAGATGACAGCAGGGATGATTAATATCCATTCTGACATGACTGGATAGAATTCTAAAATTATTCAGAAATATCAGGGCCTTTGGCAGAATGCAACTGTCTTCAAATCAAGTTAGATGTACAAAATTACATATTGTAAACTTGATCTTTTTCCTGTAAAGAATATTCTTTTGTATTAGAAGTTGTAAGCAATTCACCCACTGTCTGAAAAATTGCAAACATGCCTTCATCTTAGTCTAGTCTTCAATAAATATTACTGTAGATACTGTGAAATTATAGGACTTTACTAGCAGTCTCTGACTTTTCAATTGTATTTGCTAGCTTTCAAAATACTAGTCCTTACAGACAAGTTTCACACCTATTAGGTCATAAATATGTTTCATTTAGATTAGTCGTTCTTGGAGAATTCTTTGGAGTTCTGCTCTTTGCTTAAATGAGTTTGAAGACAGAAGTGAGTGTGGGAACAATATGTTGACTATCAGAGTTTTCTAACTAGATTTCCAGAAATAATAAGAATATATTTTGCACTTGTTCTTTTTCCTTTACTGTTTATTTAGACCACAGGGATATTATTAAGCCAGCAATGTCATTCTTTCTAAACTAACTAAATACTAAACTAACATACTGAGTTGGTGATCATTTGTGACTTGCTTGTTTTTCCAACTGGGGTTGGTACCTAAGGAGTTAAGTTATCCCCTGCACTTTTTATACTTTTTATTCCTGTATATATAACATTTATATATTGATAGGTTAAAGGACTTGGAAAAGATGAGTATCTGACCTGGATTTCTGGAACAATTGACTTCTGACATCTAAAATGCTCCTGAAGTATGTGAACAGAGCAACTAGTAGGCTCAGTTTCAAATACATCTTTCAACTTCAGTAATCCCAGAACCAGGTGACCAGGACTGAGCTGTGTAAAATTTAGCATTAGGTGCTAATTTACTCCTGCTTCAGACTACTAGTCGTAAAATTTGTAGAAAAGTCCGTTTTTACTGCAATAGTCTGTACGACTTGTTCTGAGTTAAAATGTCTTAAACCATTTAAAACCTAGCGTTAGCAGCTTTATTCTGAGTTTCAAATGTAGCTCTGTCAACATGCAGTTTTTAGAATTTTATCTGGGGTTTGTTTAAACTTTGATAGACACATTGTTAACAATTGTAAAGTCCGTACTGGTTGGAGAGCAGTGCAAAGCTAAGTAATTAACACTGGTCAGATTGATGCTCAGAGGAAACTAGACTGAGATGGGAAAGCAGCGTAAAGCAGTGGGCACGGTAGCTTCAGGTAAACTTCTGAGCAGTCCTGTTTGGTCAGGCCACATACAGCACAGCCACTAGTTCTGGGATCGGAAAATGCCTTTGTTACCATAAAATCCAGCAGAGGAACTCTCTAAGACTCGTTTTGGAGTTTTAGAAAGCAGGCATTCTGTATTGCAGCACTGGATGCACGGGGGATCACTCCTCCTGTTGTGCATGCTGAGAGTTAGAGTCAGTTCGCATTTATTAGCCCAAGTTATGCATATTCATACATTCATCAGCATAACCTGTACGTATTCATACTTTCTAAATTACGATTGGTCAACTCTTTGCTTGCTTCGATTTAAAAACACAGTATCTCCTAAATTCACTATACATGTTCAGTGAGTAGGGGTCTTTATCTGGGGAGGGGGAATTTTTAGCACTGAAGGTGTGGGTTTCATATTATAATGAGACAGTTCACTCTAAGGATACCAATTAGAGGAGTTTTGGCTGACTTTTGGCTCTCAAGGATGTATCTCTCTCTGTTAACAAGCATTCCGCTATTCGAGATTCCTTTGCTACATCTTATCTAAGCATACCTCATTCTCATTAAATACATGGGAATTTTCAAGGATGGTCCTCCTGTTCTCAAAACCCCAGTTATCTTATTCTCAGGCAACGAACAATAATGAATACACAGCTCAGAATACACAGCCCAAATGTTAACTCCTTCTCAAAAGTGCTTTCAGCTATGTCTGCGTGTTCCAAAGGTTACAATGACCTACTCCATTATCAACAGAAATGTTAGCGAGGCATTTTAGCTTACACCTTCATCTTCATTTTGCATTCGCAAAAAGTGAGAAGTTTATGCTCATTCTTTGAGGCTTTTCTGTCTTACGTTTGTTCTGGCATAGTGATGAAAGGTGATGTGCGGAGAAAATACTAAAATCAAAAAGTGAGAAAATAATTTTAGCAAGGAATGTCGATCATGGAATCAAAATATCTATATACATGCTGCTCACTTAAGCATTTTTGCAGGAAAAATATTCAACTTAATGCTGCAGATCAGAAGCCTCCACAATTAGAACATCCATGTGATCTCCCTTGCACTATTTGTTACTGGAGTAATAATTTGAAATACTAAATAATTATTGCTGTAAAATATCTCTGCCTGCTGAAGCTAGATGCTTTCTTGGCACTTATGTGGATATGTGGATGCTTTCTTGGCTTCTGTTGTTTGTTCCAGAAAACACAATCATCTGAGTGTTCTGGAATCATCCTGGAGTCTCAAATCACCACAGACTGGCTCAGGCATTAAGAGTTCTTGCTAAGGTTTGTTTCTTCATCTCCTATTGCTTGAACTCTTCATGGCATCAGCAGGAGAAAGGAGACACCCTTGTTTTGAAGTTAATTCTTAGCAGCTTGATATGTGAATTTATCTTTTCCCTTTTAAGGAGGGTTTCTTTGAGCAAGGCAAAGAAGTTGGAGTTGCAAGTGGTCTTGATGTGACGTTGTATTTGGTTGTCTCATCTCAACCTTCTCCGCTTGTCTTAAATTTAAAGCCTGCAACTTTCTGGAGGCGGCAGTTTTACAAGAAGTTGAGTCAAATGAACAAACTGTTGCTACCAGGTGTTCAGTGGTTGTACAGTAGACAAATTCAGTTTGCTAAAAGAGCAGATAACTATAATCCAGTAACTTTTTTCTGGTTTACTCAGTGGAGTAATCGTACTGTGTGATCAGATAGATGAGCAACAGTTAGTGCTTAGGAATGGGGAACTGCAGCTGAGAGCAAAGGAGGAAGAAGCTATTTAGGTTGAGCAGTAATGTAAAATTGCATTGGAAGAGGAGACAGGTATCTGGAATATCTCCTTTTAAAATAATTCTTGATGCATAAAGAGAGGTTAAAAATGGTTCTTGTAAATATCCAGGCTATCGTTTGCTGCTTTAGATTTTTTTTTTATTTCCAGTTCTTCTTGTTGCTTTATTATTACTGCTCATAAGGTACCTTTCTTATGAGCACCTGCTCTACCAGAAGAACAGCAGTAGAGAGAACAGCTAATTAACTTATTTCTGATGTAATTAAATCTGGAATTTCATTTGGTGAAACATATGTACGTTTGAACCTGAAATGACCCATGGAATGGGAAAATTTAGTTCTAAGTATCTATAGAGAGTAAATTGTCAGAGCTGATGAGTAGTTTTTTCTTCCTGATGGTTATTTTTGCAGTGTGCTTCCACTGTGAATATGTGCACCGTGAAAATCAAGGGCAGAGGAGTATTAGGAGAGGCTCAGACAGTAGGAGACTCTAAAATAGTTCATTGCCGGAGAGCATGTGTTGTCTTGGAAGTCCTCCAATACTATTGGTTTTATTTCTTTAAAGGCTTGTGTTCTGAAGCCAGGTTTGTGGCATTGAGGGAGATCCATCTTCATGGGTCAGTAAGACTTAAAAGGAAGACCTTACGATCTGTTATGCAACAAAGTGCAACAGTGTCCCAAATATACCCTGTGCCTGGGAATTCTTAGTATCAACTAATTAAGCATATTTACTACTATGCTGCTTAAGTACCTAATAAGATAAATGTATGTATTAGAGGTGGTAATATACTTGCTGTTCAGCACATGAACATTGCCTGCTTCACACTTAACGAATTAAATATAGCAGTTCTTGATGTCCTTCATAAATGCATTCTGCAAATGATCTTTGGGTAGGTTTGAGACTGAAACATTTGTCATGTGCTGCTAATAGTGCTGAAGCATAGAATACAGAGGAATACTTGGACTGTTTCTTTTTTTCTTGAGTACCACCATGTGCCAAGGTTTGTAGAGATTTGTGGAGATCTAGGTCAGAGACTTGACTTGGTTAAAAATAACTCATCAAAAGAAGGATCTTTGTCAGTTCTCTGTTTTGTTATGCAGCACTGTCAACAACTGTTGCATCTGAGAAACTACCTGTCAAGTGAGATTTTTCTGGAAAAAAGTTAAAAATTCTTGATGAATAACTAATCAGTATTGCTTTGTCCAGGTGATGATAGGTGAGAGACTGTAGTTAGAAAACTGTGTTAGGTGTGGTCTGCAATTAGTGAGACAGATTAAGATAAATGAAGTTTCAGGAATTGATCTATTGAACAGTGGTTGCAGAATAACAAGATTAGAAGGTAACAAATTGTGAGGAAAGAAATGTATTCAGTCTAGAAAAATATCACAAAGGAGGTTTTTGTGGCTCTCTGATGTGTCGTGATGGTCAGGTTTTTTTCTGCTACAATAGGAATCATGAGAATTTTTTTGTTATCTTCCCTTACACTTGCCCAGATTATGTTACACGGTTAATTTTTGTTGTAGCTGAGATCAGTGGATTGCGTGACTCCAGGAGAGCACCTTTGTAGGATAGCATATTCTAGTACGCAATTCGAGGCTGTATTCCAATAAAATTTTAATTTAGAAAACATCCTGTCGTATCTGTTTAAGTTTGCAAAGAGCTTTAGAAATCTCATCAATGAATTGCACAATATAGGATACAGAAGTAACATTATTGACATGATAATGTTTATAATTTTAAGCTGTGAATCAAAATTGATCTGTAATCAGTTACTTTTTATTAAATAACCTAAAACTGCATTTATTTTTATGTTTTTAGCTTTTTCACTCTGAAGTAAAGAATTAGCTTTTTTAAAATGTATTGTTCATTTTTCATTAAAAGGTTCTTGTCAGTATGCACAGTAAAACTGAAAAAAGTACTAAATGCTGAAGCCCAAGTATATTAACATGGTCTGGTTTAACTCAAGTTTGTATCAAATATTGTAAAATGATTGTGAGAACTTGTTTTGCAGCTCTGGTCCATGGTTTATATGATATTGTTCCTGATGATTGTTTCATTTAAACATAAGAGAAAATATTCTTACTGTAAGGGTGGTCAAACACTGGAAGAGGTTCCTCAGAGAGGTTGTAGAGTTGTCTCCCTCCTTGGATATACTGGAAATCCAACTAGGCGTGTTCCTAAGCAACCTGCTGCAGCTGAGCCTGCTTTGAGCAGGGCAAGTAGAGTGTATGATCTCCAGAGGACCTTTCCAAGCTCAGCTATTCTGTGATTCTGTGTAGGGTTTCTTTGTGTTTATTGATTAAAGAAAAAAAAATATTACACAACAACACAAACCCGAAAATTCTTGCCAAGTCACACTAAGACTACTAGAATACCTCAAACTAAGAATGTGTTAATAAAATCAGGATCAAAATAAGTGTTCGGAATCCAAGTTCTCCTTTCTTGCCTGGTGTCAATATGTGATATTTTTTTGTGTGTGTGTGTTAATGTCCTAATTTGGATGAGATGATACAAAAGGTTGTCTTTTTGAGTTCATTCCCCACTCCTGTCAGCGTACACGATGTGTGTTGCAACTTCCAGCCTTCAAAAGTTGTCTTAAGGTCTTGCCTCTTGCCACCCTCTGGTATGGAGCAGTAGGTACTTTAGTAACTCTCCAAGCAGATGAAATATTTTTGTCTTTACTATCTAGGTTGCACGCATGTTGCTTCACTTATTGTTTTATCATTGAAGTAATCCTTGCTTAAATACTGTTGGCTTTTTGCATTAATAATGTTTACAGATAGTGGACTTGATTTGCCTTGTAGAAGAACCTGGGAGCAGGCAGACTGTGATATTCTGGAAAACTCTCCCACAGAGTTTTTCTGAGCTCTGGAACGTGTGTTTTGCCACATTTGATAGAGATGTGATTTGTTCCACTTCACCTGGAATTTTTAAACGTTCTCAAGTCTTAGTTATTTTGGTTCACAAATCTTTCCAGGTTCAAGGACCTCTTATTTGAAACCTGTAAGAGTTCTAGAAGGTATGTGTTTGAAAAGGTGCACTTTGTCAATACTGCTTCCTGTGCATGTCTGATCTGCACCAACTCCTGATACTGTCCATGCTGCTGTTACTTCTTTGCAGTATGGTGACTGAGTGTGCATTTTCATGATTTACAGCTACTGCACTGAGTCTTGGGTTTTTTTCCTTTGTATCAACAACTTCTAACAATTCTGGAGCTTCACAGAGTTGTTTGCCTTAATATGGTTAATTGCAGTAGTGTGACCTCAGGATCTTTATGTCTAAGGAGTTGGGAACAGTCATGGAGCGTGTTGTCTTGAAGATGGCTTTGCATTCTTTGAAGAGCTTAAGGAAATTTCTTATCCTCTCTCTTCGTAAGAAGATAAAAACCCTAAACATCAATCTCAGAGGATCAATCCCTTGATTATTTTTATTATTATTCCACACCCCCCACCTTGTCAGTATAGTTTATTACCTGTTGAATGTATAAATTCTCCTTCAAAGAGATTATAGATAAGGCTGTTTTGAGTATGTTCAGGCATGCTGTCAGTCAGCAGAGGAGTCTCCACTAGGTGTTGACATTTGACGATTTTACTCAACCTTTACGTATGTTTTTGGGGTTATATTTTGTGTTTGAAATAGAGGACACAGCCATCTGTAAGTGGATTTGACAGCTACTTGTTCAGCAACATAAAGGCATTCTTCTTTGTTGGTTCTTGGTTTGGGTTTTTTTATATCCATAGTTTTTTCCTTTTCTCAGTACTGACGTGTCCTAGTTTGGGCAGGGATAGAGTTAATTTTCTTCCTAGCAGCTGGCATAGTGCTGTGTTTTGGGTTTAGGATGAGAATAATGTTGATAACACACTGATGTTTTTAGTTGTTGCCAAGCAGTCAAGGACTTTTCAGTTTTTCATACTGGCCTGCCAACGAGAAGGTGAGGGGTGCACGAGAAGCTGGGAGAGGGCACAGTCAGGGCAGCTGACCCAAACTGGCCAAAGGGATATTCCATACCATCTGATGTTATGCTCCTTAAGTAACTGGGGGGTGGGCTGAAAGGTGGGTCAGCTCAGGGTCCTGTACTGGCTTTGGGTGGTGAGAAATTGTGCTGTTCATCACTTGTTTTGCATATTCTATTATTAATATTATCTTCCTTTTCTGTTGTATTAAACTGTCTTTATCTTAACTCACAACTTTTATTTTCCATTTTCAATTCTCTCCCCATCCCGTGGGCAGTGGGAGAGTGAGCAAACAGCTGTATGGCTGTTTTAGCTGCTTGCTGGTTTAAAGCACATTACGACATTACATCTGGTAATTTTCTACTTTTATATCCGTTTTGAATCCATGCTCGTTTTTTCCTTTGTAATACTTAGCTGCCGTGGTAGCTTAATTATTAATTCATTTTTTAACTGAAGTTTTTTTCAGTCTGGCATTACTGACTAGCTCCAAACAAGATAATTTCTAGTCCAGCACTGGCTTTGAAATTGCCCAAAGCCATTACTGCCTAATGGTTCCATAGGCTCCAAATGCCTGCATCATTGCTTCCTTTCATAAGAAGCTCTTCCAGAGTTGTCTGAGTTACTCATCTGTCAACGCTAGGCCACTGGATCCACAAGCTTTTTTCTGTGTTAGGTGTAGTCAAGTACATGAGTGTTCATCAGTCTTCTAGGATATAGTGTTTTTCAAAAAGGATTTGCTCTTGCTGTCACACTTGTTTCAATTGCTAGCTGTCTCTTGAATCATCACTGCTTTAGTTCTGCAAGTTATTTAAACTTTGTTTAATTATTTTTGGTGTTAGGTTGGGTACAGGTAATGTATTTTAGATGTTGATGCCTCAAAGTTTTTACTGTTTGAATTGTCACCTGTCAGTTTACACTGTCACTTTTTTTCTTGTGGCACTTTTTGTAGTCCAACTAACCTATTGAAACTAATGTTTTGTGTTCAACTGCATTGAATTCTTTTAGTTAATGAACTTTAATGCCCTATTATCCCTTGACTTCTGTCTGGACGTCATGCCACAGAAATATTATATTGGGAAAATACAAATAACACAGGTGCCTTAGGACAATGTGGGAAGTGTAGTGCACACATAGCCAAGTGATTTAATGCATCTAGCTTCTGTCCAGCAGGATTTGAGCTGCAAGCACAGGCCTAGACTTGCTGATCCTTTTCGGACTGTTTGTCAACTTCTCACACCTTCCTGTGACAGGCTTTACAACAGCTTGTTTTCATGAAGTCCTAGAATCCTGGTGCCTGGTAAGGAAATACCAAAGCAGCTTTTTGTTGATTCGTATCTACAGCTTCGCTGTAGTTACTAAACCCATCCTTTTGTCTGGTTGTACAGAGTTACCGAAGTCTGTTTCCTGTTTCAGCAATGCTGAAGCATACGGGCTAACTCCTTGCAGATCATGTGGTTCAGTTGCTGCTGTGTGAAAATGTGGTTGACTTTTTCAGTTGGAACTTGCCTGCAAGCAGGGCTCCTCTGCCGTTCACAATTGTGTCCTCTGAAAGCTGGAAGATCTCTCAGGACAGCTTTCTTTAAGCCCAGTAACAGTCCATTCCAGTAGTTAGTGAAATGAGCATATGTGTCAAGAGACCAGATCTGCCAAACAGGGAACTTACAACTGAGCTCTGGTCGCAAGGGTAGGGAGAGAAATAAGTGCCCATAGATGTGGATGAGGCCGAGATTCTCAGTGCCTTCTCTGCACTGATCTTCACAGACGAGGTCTCTTGGGCCTTTGTTCCTGAAGATGGGATTGAAGGATGAGAGAAAGTAGATGTACTGCAAGAAGAGTAATGGATCTCTCTGAGAAGTATCAAGTTCATGAGATTAGATGGAATGCTGAGAAAGGTAGCTAATGTCATTGCAAGCCAGCTTTCTCTTTGAATAGTTGTGGAGGTCAGAGGTGAGCCTCAATGCCTGGTGAAAGACATGTTGCAGCTGTCTTCAAGAAGAACAGGAAGGATGATGTGGGTAACTGCAGGCTGGCCAAGTGCACTTTGATCCCTGAGAAACTGTGGAGGATGTCTGCTTGGAAGACATTTCTAGGCATATGAAGGTGAAAACAGTAATTAGGATTAACAAACGTGGATTTACCAAGGGTAGTTGTCAACCAGATTGTCTGGTGGAAAGACTAGAACTGTGGTTGAGAGGAGAAAAGCAGTGATGTCATCTACCTTGACTTCAGCAAGGCTTTCACCATGGTGTCCAGGAGCATCCTTGTGTCTTATTTGGAACATTACAGTCTAGATGGACAGTCTGGATCAGTGAGCTCAGAGAGTCTGATTTGGAACACATCACGCTTAGTATCTTAACAATGACCTTAGTGATCTTATCAGTGGCGCAAGCAGCAATACATCCTCTGCAAGTCTGCAGGTCTTCAATGTGGAGGGATGTGCAGTCAGTATGTTTGAATACATGGCTACTGTCTAGAGGGACCAAAATTTCTCAAAATTCTTAACAAACTCGTAGAATATCCTGAGTTGGAAGGGACCCATAAGGATCATCAAGTCCAGCTCGTGGCTCCACACAGGACCAGCCCAATCAGAGCAGATGACTGAGAGCATCGTCCAGACGCTTCTTGAACTCAGTCAAGAGTGAGTTGACCACTGCCCTGGGGAGCTTGTTCCAGTGCCCCACCACCCTCTCCATGAAGAACCTTTTCCTCATCTCCAACCTAACCCTTCTGTATCGCAGCTTCATGCCATTCCCTCGGGTTCCATCGCTGGTCACCAGAGGGAGGAGATCAGTGCCTGCCCCTTCGCTCCCCCTGGTGAGGAAGCTGTAGGCCACCATGAGGTCTCCCATCAGTCTCCTCTTCTCCAGACTGAACAAGCCAAGGGACTTCAGCCTCTCCTCATACATCTTCCCTTCTAGATCCTTCACCATCTTTTGTTGCCCTTTGTTGCCCCAAAAGACAAACCCACCTTTCTGTTACATAGAACACCAGGGGAAGAAAAGATAATACCGCTTTGTTGTGTTTCTTAAATGAAACAGCATCTGTGGCTTTGTTTGGAGAACCTGAAGTTCTGCATTCTCCTTCAGTGCTGAAATTCATGCATGCGTGTGGATACTTGTGTTCTGAATGAATGTTTTATAGGCTTGTTTTACGAGTTAGAAGTTGAACTATAGCAAGCCTATATCAGAGAAGGCTGGAAGGTGTCGTTTGCAATTGTCTAGCTTTTTCACTTTTTATAAATTCTTACCTCATCATTGGAATTCTTCAGGGGGCAGACCATTTCTCTACCTTGATCAGTGACACAGAATTATTTGAAGGGCTTCATTTTGTGTTTCTGGATTACATCTGACAATATAATACTAAAAATGTTGAATGCTATTCCTTTTCTGTTGCAGTTACTGAAGACAGACAATATCGCTGCTAATGGAATAGCTAGTAGTGACATAGAATGTTTATTGTGTGCTTTCTTGGTGGTTTGGGGCGGTGTTTGGTTTTGTTGGTTTGTTGTTTTTATGGTTTGGGTTTTTTTAAATAACATGAACCCAGTTACCGTATCTCACATCAACTCTGTAGAACCTCTAAAGCTTAGGTGAAAGGAAAGGTGGATAATTGGGAAAAACTTTAGTTTCAGACTTGGTGCTTTTGCTGGTTGTGAGGAATCATGTGCTCTGACTCATGTCACATAGTATTTAGAGTTTACATGTGAAGTTGTTACTGAAAGGTTGCGTATAGGAAGTTCTTATGAGCATTTAATACAAGGCGTGCTGCTGTTAAATGTATGAAATTGCCTCTGTAGAGCAGTTTGTGTTTTAAGTTTGTTCAAGTAACTATGTGTTTCATTTCAGATTATGGAGCTCTGTGGTGCAACGAGACTTGGCTATTTTGGAAGAAGTCAATTTTACATTGCTCTGAAACTTGTTGCTGTGGCCCAGTCTGGTCTCCCTCTAAGAGTGGAAAGCTTAAATACAGGTAAATCACAGGACTGGAGGGGGGAACTGAGTTGCTAAGCAGAATTATTGTACTTGGCTCTTGAATTCTTGTAAATTAGTGTGGTCTGTATGTTTATACATGCTGCTAACTTTTAAAAATTGTGGAAAGATTGTGAGGGAGTGTATTCTTGCTGTGCAATAAATATGAGATGAAATACCTTTACTCTTATTCAGAAGTATTGTGTGGAATAAATGAACTGACTACTGCTGTGTAGGTACAAGTTCTTTCTATAGATTATTAATGTGAAAGCTTGCATTCTCTATCCTCTGAATAAAGTGCTAATAGGAGTAATGTGAATTGGAAGGAAAAGAATGCAGCATTTGTAGGCTTTTGTAGTTGCTGAGTTTATGAAGCCTTGATTACAACAAGTAAAAGGTCATCTTTTCTAAAGTCGCATTCCTTCACGCTTGGCTTGACAGTTTTCTCCCTTCTTAGTCCAAATATGAAGATTAGGGGTTTAAGATTTTTCTAGTGAAAAATCTGATCTGTAAAAGGTCTGTTGAAGTCTGTTATCAGCCAAACCACCTGTTATCCTACTTTTCAAAAGTCAGCTGTGGTACAGGCAGCAAAATAGGAACAGGAGAAAGGCTCACTCTAGGAAGATAGTTCAGAACAGCAGAAAGAGCTTTGATGTGAGGCTCCACTGTAGCCTTCCAAGTGACATAAGTGGATCTATGTCATTGTTGCTCTGTAAGATGAAAAGAGACTTAGGAAGATGAAATACTGAGTTTCAAGCGACTATAGCTCTTTGCAGTGTAGTACAAAACTCACAAAAATATCTTTGGAGCACAACTTTGCGTTAAGATGATTTCCCTAGTAGGTTTTGTCTGTAGAATACGTGCTATGATATAATTTATATATGCTAGTAATTAAAAGAAAGCTTAGGAGGTTTTTTGTGTCTAAAGGATATAGATTAAACAGAGTAGTTAAGGAGACACTTAAAAACAGACTGATAGGACTGAAGTATTTGACAAAGCTATAAAAAAGAAAGGAATCATCGTGTATACTTTTACAGTTACATTTATGCTAGTCTCGTACAAACAGTATATATTGCTTTCATGTTGTTTTGTAGCTTTTTGGAAAAGTGCATGGTTTCAGTCAATATTTTGCTAGCATTCAAGTTCCTTTCTGCTTGTAAGCCACCCCATGTTTATAAACCATTTCCCTAGTTTTCCTGATGAGTGTTCCCAAATCTAAAGCCTCAGCAAGTTGTGGCAGAATGGCCTAGAGTCAGAAAGTTGGAAAAGGGACCTTCAACTATTAATATCTTATAGAACTGGGAATTGATATAACAATTGTGGAATTTCTTATCAAATGCCTGTTGAAGAAGGCAAAGATTAAAATCTGTGTATGTAGCTTTTTCCAGGGTTTTTGTATGCTTGGTTTTATTTTAATACAAGATACCTTAACTAGAAGGATTTATTTATTTTTTTTAAATAGAAAAGCATCAGAAGAAATTTGAAGGAAGGAGTTAAAATGAAGGTACAGAATTCCACAATATAAAATATGTTGCTGTAAAATTAGCGGTCACTAGAACTTTTATAATAGAATACAGTTCCTTGATTCATGACAATACTAGAAACACTTGTAATAGTTTCTGGACTTCTAGGAATAATTTTCTGTAACTGGTTCCAAACCTACTGAATACAAGTACAGTTGACAGAACATTTATTTTTACCCAAACTGTTTTTAGCTTTCGTTGTCTGTTGCCTTGGTTGCAGTGGTTCCAGTCCTGTCTATGAGTTCCTGCTCCTAGGATGATTCAAGTGTTGTTGTAGCAGCTACTAAACAGCTAAAATAGAGCAGGTTGAAGATTCATAAAATGGTTCTGAGCTTGGGTTACCTTCCTTTGAAAACTGGGGTTCAGCAGCCTGGCCAGATGGGTTCTGCCCACAGTCCATCTCCAAGAGGGCTTGAAAAGGAACTGTTAGTCATCCCAAACTAAACTGTATATTCTTTCTCTCTTCAAAGTAAAACTTCTAAAATTAGTTAAAGCTGGTATGTTAAGACATCTACTTGTTAGCTCTGTATTCTATGCACATTTCGTTCAGTGATTATCTCACTGTTATTCACTCTTTTATCTTGGTATTTTCTCTCCACCGTTGCTCTTGTTTCTTTTGCTCTTTGGTTCTTTGTGTGTCTTCAGTAAATGGGAAGCTTGTTTTATGTGGGTTGCTGAGTGGAGATACAGTCAAATTTTGAGTACTAAGTCCATCCAACATAAGTGTCATCCAGTTGATTCTTAATTAAATAAGTGGGTTTTTTGATTACTCAGATATGCTGCATAGTAAAAATACTGACTTTAGTTAGTATACTACAAGCCTCTAAATATGTTGTTCCTTTGTCCCAGAAAATTTTCCCTCCAGGAAGCTAAAAGTTGAGAAGTTGATGACCAGTGTTTATTTCAAAGAATGTTTATTTTCTAAGTATGGAATTTCATTTCAGTGGAAGAGAATGGTAACAATGGTTTGGGCATGAAAAGTACAGAGAACTTTCTAATTTATTCAGTATCAAGGTTTAACTCCATTCATAACAGCAATTGCTGAATTTCTGAATGGTAGCAAGTGTTGTAGGGTTAAAATGAGATTTTTCTGCTGTTATGGGGAAAAGGCTAAGAGGAGAAAGGCAAAAATGTCAGATTTCA
Source organism: Psophia crepitans (assembly GCA_013399095.1). NCBI lineage: Eukaryota > Metazoa > Chordata > Aves > Gruiformes > Psophiidae > Psophia > Psophia crepitans. The sequence goes on along the minus strand of VWZZ01002395.1, from coordinate 17,953 downwards.
GTTGGCCATGTAGAAACTTAGTCCAGCAAAACAAACCTGTATTTACCTAGCCTTGTTTTTAAAGTAAAGAACAGAACATTTTGTGTTCCTTCTGAGCCCTTTATTTCATGTAATAGTACTAGATATCTCATGCCAAAGCCTCATGTTGGAACGACTGATTGCATGGACTTCCCCCGTGTCAGCTGGATGCTCTCATGTCTGTGTTATTCCGTTTAGCAAGCGTACAAATTCTCACTTGTGTGCAATGACTTTTTCACTTTGTGGCTTGCTGTAGTTCACTGTGTAGCTGCTGCTCCTTGTGTGACATGGAGTACAATGCTAATGTGAATATGGACATCTAGGAATGAGGAAGGCGTCGGGAGTTGCTTTAACAGTGTTTCCACATGACGGGTAACCACAAATTTACCAAAGAGGCTGTGTTGCATGCTCCTTCCCTGAGATGAAAGCGGTTTCATGCTTTGAATCGTGTTTAGTGGCAGGGGCTTAAATCAGTAATTTAAGTTCTTGCTGGAGTGTTATTCTTTCATAGACACTTTTATGTGTCCCAGTATTATACATAAGTGTCTGTAGTTGTTGAATGCTATAGATTTAAATGACACTTTTCAAACACAAATCAGTTTAATGTTTAATTTTTATGTAATAAACTGTATGCAATTTCATCTCATATTTTAATAGTGTTGGTGGTATCACTGACTCCATACCAAAAGTAATCAATGCAAGCAGTCAACAAGAGAAATGAAATTTGAGCCGTGCTTATAATTTTTTGTGTTAGAAAAATAATTTCCAAGCAAGTTGGACAGCACATTCACAATTTATTTGTATTCACAGTGGACCAGTAAGAAAGTTGTGGTTGGAATTCAGAAAAATGGTAGAAGTCTTGCAGTGAAAAACTGAAGACTTGCATAGCCTTATTTTTGTATCAGACTATGATCCATGGTACATAAAGCTGAGGACCTCCTAGTGTTTTGTTGAAACTTTACTTTATAGGTGTTTGTAATAAAGTGAGGTGATACTGGAATGCTCCCTGTTGTATCCCAGTGAAACAGCTTAATTTAGCTTCTGTTGTAGAACGGTGTACACAGATGTGTTTGGAAATAGTTGCAGTTTTTTAATAGGACTGAATTACATTATCTCTTGCAAATATACACGACATAAGGTTACTAAAAGATGATGTTGAACATACTGCAGTGTTTTAGTATTTGTTTTGCTCGTGAGCCCTTTTGTATGAAGACTCTCTAATTTTAGATATGTGCTAGGAATGGTAGATAAATTTTGAAAAATCACATTTCAATAATTAAATGTTGGCAAAACTAAGAAAAAATTAGCTGAATCCAGATTATCTGATTGGTGTTGCATTTAATGCAGAGTTGTAGTGCACAACTGTTACAGAGCTAGGTTAAGCCTTCTTTGTATACCAAAACCAGAACTTGGGTAGCAGAATCATGAAATATGATGCAGAAAGGGTATTTGCTTTCTTCCAACTGGCAAATGTTGACTTGACTATAGTAGCAGTCTCAATGTTTAAGTAATTGAAATTTTAACAACAAAATAGAACTGCATTTTTAATTTTAAGCATCATAGCTCTGTATAGTAAATGGCCTGCTCTACTTTTTTTTTTTTTTAAACAGTAAAGGACCTCCCTCTTCCCAGATTTGTTGTGTCAAAGAATGAACAAGAATCAAGACATACAGCCTTGTATTCTTCAGATGCTGATAACACAGCTTCATATTCAGGTGTGATTCCTCCTCCACCTGGCAGGATACAAGTCAAAAAAGGCTCTGTGAGCCATGATGCAGTTCAGCAACGTACATCAACTGATCAACAGGTAAATTAACTTAAAAGATTAAATGAGACTCTTAACCACTACTTTGCTGCATAGGTGTCAATTTACTAGGACTTCTAAGCTTTGTTGCTTTTAATATAGTTTCTTTAAAAAAAACCCATACTGCTGTATATTATACGTGAAGACACATACTCTTCTGAAATACTTGTGTGTAGGAGACATTTTTATGAAATCTTATAATCCCTGTTTTAAATATTGATGGTAATGGAGAAAGCATTGAGACATAAAAGAAAACCAATGTGTAAGATATGATAGCAAATATCAAGTTGAAATCATTATAATCTTAATACGTATTTATCGGATAGTTCGTGTCGGCTTCCTGGTCATTGGAACAGCAATACTAAATGCCATGGAAAACTGGATTTGTAGTCCTTAAACATGCTCCAGTACCTTTAAATCTGAAATACTTTATTTAGAAATTTTATTTTAAAATCTCACAGTTACTTTTCTCTGCCTTACTTTTTATTGTTCAGCTATTTAATTGTTAAGTGGAGACAATGAGAACCAGAAATAAGACAGAAGTTGTCACATAGCTTTTTATCTTGTTCTAATAATGAGAAAACTGATTTCCTTTTGCTCCCTGGTTCTTTCATCTTCAGCTGCAAGATATCTGAATAAATGAAAACTGTAAAGGCTTACAACTCTCTACATCCTCATAATTCCTTGGTTTTTATAGTCTTTATGCTGTTTCTATGGGGAATCTTTTCCAATACTTTTCTATAAGCAAGAACACTGAGTGCAAATATGAAATCTTGCTGGATGTATGTATGTCTGTGCATAACTGTTGAATGACCTGTTTTCTTCCCTATTGTATGCTCTTTTCTGGGCTTGTTTTGTAAAGAATTTAGGAACTTGCTAACATCCCTTAATCTCTCTGGGAATCAAGGAATCACTCATAAACATTTATTAATCTCTCTGGGAATAGCAGAGACTGATCCAAATAAAGGAGAAGCAAATTAGCAGAGGCCATCCCTAATCAGTGTTTGGCTGCCCCTTCCTTTCTGTCAAACTGGAGATGGGGACTGTAATGAAAAGCAAGCTGGCAGTAGATCTGAAGATACCTTGTCATTGTCTAGTTTTGGGTAGGTGCGTTTGAAAGAGCTCCCAAGTGCTTCATGAAGAAATCAACAACTGCAGATGTCCTTGACCTGATGATGGGGTTTTAGTTTGGTTGAAATAGTGTTTTGTATGCTTCCAACATGGTTTTGAGTTTATTTAGTGAACAGCTGTAATTTGATATATGAATCTGCTGGTGTAACTTGAAATAACAAAAAACAATCTGGTGTTTGAGGTCTTCAAGTTCTGGATGAAGACGCCACATATTCACACAAGTCTACAAGCATCCAAATTTCATTTCTCCACCTTGGCTGTTCTATCAGAACACCTTGGTGTCTCTTTGACATGAATCTCTATGGAATCATCAGAATAAAGAAAGTCTGTGTATAAGTCCTTTGAGAGATCTGACCGAGAAAAGAGACTTGGAGCAAATGTAACACAACACAGCATTGAGTCCAGCAGTTTTGAACTGTATTCATAGTCTAGAGCAACAGGGAAGTATTGTCTGATTTTGCATCCTATTGTAAAACTGAATTTTCTGTGGATAATTCTACATTTTTGACTGTATAGTGAATCCATTCAAACAGCCTTCTTGGCTCAGTCTACTGTTTATTGATTCGGACACCATGTTAGAAATAAGCTGAGAATTTGAATTCCCTTAGGCTGAGAGAGGGACTTGAGGCCAGGTTTCTTGCTTAACCAAATAAATACTCGATTTGGGTTATTTTCCAAAAGATGAATACAGCTTTTAGCCATGTTCTTGTAGAAATGGCTGATCCAGTTGTCTTTACTGGGAGATACCGCTCAGAATTTTGAAATCTGGAAGGAGGTTCAGACTGAATGCTCACTGTATACCATTGCTTTCAGTGATGAGGATGAGAAGAGCTGAAGTCTGAGAATTAAATTATAGCATGTCATTTTCCTAGGGATCACTGCTCTTTTTGGAGGAATTTAAGTGTCAACGTTACTCGGATATTTTACTCTTTGAGCCTTGTCATGTAGCTGTTAGGTGCTCCATTAGTGAGTTTGGGTTTCGTTTTGGGGTTTTTTTTTTAACTGTTCACTGGCTTTGATAACATACCTGGCACTTCAAAATACATTGATTTCATAAAATACCCGAAAATATTATTTGTATTAAATCATGAGATATCTTCATCTTCATCGCTCTTGGAATAAGGGGCAGGCAACACAAGAAGAATACAGGAATCTAGTCACGTCATGCAGAGAAAAGATTAGGAAGGCAAAAGCCAGGCTTGAACTCAATCTGGCCACTGCTGTAAGGGACAGCAAGAAGTGCTTTTATAAATATGGTAACAACAAAAAGAGAGCTAAGGAGACTCTCCATCACTTATTAGGCGCGGAAGGGAACATGGCCACCAAGGACAAGGATAAGGCTGTGGTACTTAATGCCTTTTTTTGCCTCAGTCTTTAGTAGCCACACCAGCAGCCCCCAAGGCACTTGCCCCCTGGTGCTGGAAGACCTAGAAGAGCGAGATATACCCCCTATAATCCAGGAGGAAGCTGTTTATGACCTGCTACTTCACCTGGACTCGCACAAGTGCATGGGGCCGGATGGTATCCACCTGAGTGTTGAGGGAGCTTGCAGAGCAGCTTGCCAAGCTGTTATCCATCATCTATCAGCAGTCCTGGCTAGCTGGCAAGGTTCCGGTTGACTGGAGGTTGGCCAATGTGACCCACATCTACAAGAAGGGCCGAAAGAGGATCCAGGGAACTACAGGCCTGTCAGCCTGACTTTGGTACCGGGAAAGATCACGGACCGGCTCATCTTGAGAGTGCGCACTGAGCAGGTGCGAGTTGGACGGGGAATCGGGCCCAGCCAGCATGGATTCATCAAGGGCAGGTCCTGCTTGACCAACCTGATCTCCTTCTATGATCAGGTGGCCTGCCTAGTAAATGAGGGAGAGGCTGTGGATGTCATCTACCTGGACCTTAGCAAAGCTTTTGACACAGTATCACACAGCATTCTCCTGGGGAAGCTGGCAGCTCATGGATTGGACCGGTACACTCTACGCTGGGTTGAAAACTGGTTGGAAGGACGGACCCAGAGAGTTGTGGTGAACGGTGTTAAATCTAGTTGACAGCCGGTCACTAGCAGTGTTCCCC
>VWZZ01002395.1:1288-12800 GCA_013399095.1 Psophia crepitans | reverse complement strand
GAGTACTGTGTCCAGTTTTGGACCCCTCAATACAAGAAGGACATTGAGCTGCTGGAGCGTGTCCAGAGAAGGGCAACGAAACTGGTGAAGGAACTGGAAAACAAATCTTATGAGGAGCGACTGAGGGAACTGGGGCTGTTTAGCCTGGAGAAGAAGAGGCTGAGGGGACACCTGATAACTCTCTACAACTACCTGAAAGGAGGTTGTAGTGAGGAGGGTGTCGGTCTCTTCTCCCAAGTAGCAAGCAACAGGACGAGAAGGAGTGGTCTCAAGTTGTGTCAGGGGATGTTTAGGTTGGATATTAGGAAAAACTTCTTCATGGAAAGAGGAGTGAGGCATTGGAACGGACTGCCCAGAGAGGTGGGCCGTCTGTGGAGACATTCAAAAAACAAGTAGACGTGGCACTCCAGTACATGATCTAGTAGGCATGGTGGTGTTAGGTTGGTGGTTGGACTTGATGATCTCAGAGGTCCTTTCCAACCTTAGTGGTTCTATGGTTCTATGATTTAAAAATTGAGCTCATTCATGTGCAGCTCTCCATATTGGTGAGATTCGTCATGCATATCTTATAATTACAAATAATTTATATAGAAGAATTTAACTTAGAGTGTCCTAGCTAAACCTATTTCTTTATCAATGTGTCATTTTGGCAGTTCCCCTCAATTAGCTTCTCTTGGAGGCAAGGCGTCAGGAAATGGAATCAGGTTGTGTTTCCAAAGAGCAGCTATAAATGAGGTCGTTTTCTGAACTGTGTGTGAGCTAAGTTCCCTAACATAATTTTTCTATCTCTGGCCATTTTGGTGGTGGCATTTTTAGTTTATAATGACTAAGTATTATGTAAATATAGCACTAGCCAGAAGTTTATATGTTTTTTAATATTGTTAGTGTTGTTAAAAGATGCTTGAAGACATGGAAGTTGCAGAACTGGTTCTAGTCAAGCCAAGCAACGAAAGATGCCTTTACTCTCTAGTCAGCATGTTGACTACACATCCTAATAGAGATAAAAGGGGGAGGGGGATTTTTTTTTCTGCTGGCATAATTTCTTCTTCCTATATAATAGAGGCTAGGTAGATTTGAAAACTTTTGCTGACAATGTGACATGTATACAAGTACTTTTGTTGACATAGGTATGTTAACCATGGTGTATATCCATATTTCTATGATTTGGTAACAGCAGCTATACTACTAAAAATGTTAATTTAGGCCAATCTTGAGAATCTAGATTCTGCTGAGGTCTTGTGGTTTTTAAAAGAAAACTTCCTAGTAGAATTAGGAGCTGTCATTGTAGATGAAAGTGTTTTTGGCTTTTTTTTTTTAAGGGAATAAGACACATGTACTGAAAGCAATTTCTTAGAAGCAACAGCAACGTTGAGATTAGAAAGTATTTTCTATCTTCTGAAAGTGGCTTACAGGTGACTAAATGTTCTCAGTATCAGTCTGTTAGATACTGCCTTTGGATGTTTTCTGTGGTGGTGTTAAAGCCAAAAAGGAGATCTTTTTTTCAGTGTCTTTAGGTGTGATCCAGGTGTTGATCAGGTACTGCTTTAGGATACTTTCACCTGGCTTGCCACCTTTTCCAGGAAAGGCCGGGGCGGGGTGGGGGTGGTTGCTGGTCTCAGTAAATGTTGAGGCTCTAGCAGATGAAAAACATGTATCTGGCAAATGCTCATAGGCTGGACTTTGCTATATCTGGGTGAAAATAACAAGTGCTCATCTACCTGTGTGTACATTAACCATAACATTGGCGCTCCAGATTGTATTGATTTATTGCTGTATCAGTACAGCCTTAGGAGGGAAGACTCAAATTTGGTACCTGTACCAGTCAAAATTTGATTTCAGCTTTTTTAACTACATGTGAAGTTGTGTCACTTTCTTTTAAGATTTTGCCAGTAGTCCATTTCTGTTCAATTCTGTTCTGTAGATTGAACAGGTAATTTGATACCAGGTATATTACACCTGGAATAAACTGTTTAGGATCACAGCGCTGGAAAGCACCTCATGTATCATTGAGCCTAACCCCCTATTATCTTGAGAAATTGTATGAGACAATGAGGGTTTTTTAAAAAAAATCAGGGTTCTCTCCTGAAATCACAACCTTTTATCCACACTCGTCATGTTGGGGAAAACTATTCCAGAGTTTTAATAGGAATATAGTGGAATGTTTGTGGGAATATGGTGGGAATTCCCCCTTAACTTTACTTAGGTCAGGTAATATCTGTTCTTTTAACAGCTTTGTCCTTAGTATTTGCTGCAGAACACCACCAGTATTTACTAGAAAACCATTGTATTCCCCCTTAGCTTTGTTTTGCTTGACAAAACAATCTGTAGTCTTAGTTTTGTCTCAAAGTAGTTACTAGTAATCCTCATAATCCTTCTCTGCCTTTGATCCAATTTGTATTTGTGTTTATTGAAACTATTTCACTAGATGTGTATTTTTTGCTCCAAATGAGATCTCACCAGTATTAATACTATTTTCTAGGGTACCTTCCTACTTGATGTCTCTCACCTCATATACCATAGCAGCTGTGAATAAAGCAAATCTGTCATATTTGACATACTGTAGTGGTCTGATAGTTGACCCTGTGCATCCAGTCTTCTGTTTTCAGCTGATTGATTCTCATTATGTACTTTGGTATTAATATCCACTGTGCTAGAAACTGTAGTTAAAATATTAAAACTTCATAGTTTACTGTTACCTGTGTCCTGAAAGGAATCTGTCTGTCTGATGCCTCCTTAACATTTGTTGCCAGAATTCATCAACATGCTATTTGGTGTGCATAAACAGTAACCTGAAGTATCAAATTAGGTCATTCCTCAAATCAATCATTCAGCAGCATTATTAGAAACTTCCCTTCAATCTCATAGTTCCTGTTCTAATACAATCTAGCTTTGCTCCTTCTGTAGCCAGTTCTTTTGCACCTTAGGTTCTTGTATTAATCTCCACATTGTTGGAATTACCCTGTGTGGCATCCCACTGAAGTGTGCTGAGGTTCAGGTTAAATGTAGCGTAGTTCCTTTTTCTCAAAAACTCACAAAAATAGTACTAGTCAAGTAGAGTTTCCCATGCTGTGCTTTTCTATTTGTGTTTTATTCAAAACCTAGCCTAAAACTTTTCAAGCTGTTGAGGTCAGACTAACAATTTGTAATTGGTTGAACCACACTCTTCCTCTCTAAAAATGTGTAGTGCTGCATGTGGAGAAGTTCACATTGAACCTTGGACTATTTTTGTTCTGCAGAATGAATGCAATTTGATTACAAAAACTTGGGTTCTGCAATGCAATTACCATCTCTAGCATAGTCTTTCTTCATGGTGGATCTGTTCCCTGACTCTTATGCAGGCTGTGTGGTATCAGGACCTGGATCACAACACACCCTTAGAGCTGCCTTTCAGATACCATGCCTGTCTTCATTCTCTCTGGAATTCTCCTTAGGAGGCTTACTTCTGGCCTGAGGTCTGAGATCCAGGAAAAAGTGTACCATCTCATTTGACTCCTGTATGCTTGCAATGTTCTTTTGAGGTTGAGATCCCTCCAGAGTTGCTTTAGCACAGTATTGTGTTGCCTTACACCAGTTTGTTTGACTTATCTTCACTAAGGTTCTTTTAGAGCCGTATATTATATCACCTTTTTTAATGAACATGCTATTTTTAGTAACTGTTGGTCAGTCCAAAAAAGTCCAAGTTCCATGTCCTTCATAGCGTTTTCATTCTGTAATTCCACTTTGATGAAATTCATGCTTTTTTGCAACTTTTTAAATTAATTTTTGTTAAGATTGATTACTTAATTTTGCCTGTTAGTTATAATCTTATTTTTTATTAGTTATTGAGAAGAGTTACTCAGTTTAATTGAGCAGTTTAACATGAAAATGTTAAATAGTTATTAACTATTTATGTCAACATGCTTTATTTAGATCTGTTTTCTGGAATAATGTGAAGAGGAAAAATAAATGTCTTAAGATAGTAGAAACCAGAATGTTTTAATTGATACAGTTTTTATTGAGGTTTGTTTGGAGAGGAATTAAACACTACTGTTTTAAATGCATATAATTGCATTGAAAGTGCTGAAACAGTTTATCAAAATAAGATTTTAATAGTAGCTGATCTAATATCAACTAACATCAACTACAGTATGCAGATGGAAGTAAAATTGTCAGTTCCCAAAGAGGTTGGGTGGATAGCTTCTGTGAAAATCAGTGAAATTCAAAAACGCTGAATTATCAGTAACCCACATTATGTAAACTGTTGTAATTGTTAGATGTTATGATTTTGAAGAACAATTAAATTAGGTTCTGTATCCTAATACCTTCAGAAAAATCTGATCCCGTATATTTCAGGCTTTCAAAATTAGTTTTTGTTAATAGATCATAGATGGAAGTAAACAACCCTACTTCCTCAGCTGCAACATACGCTCTCATAAACACTCAAAACACTCTCAGTTTATGAGGGTGTATGTTGCAGTTGAGGAACAGAGTTGGTTTTAATGAAAATGCCTCTGCTTACTAAAATGCGAAGCTCAATGCAAAACTAAAGTGGAAATTTGGTACAACAAACCATGTTTTCTAGGCATGAGTATATGAAAATGACAACTTCTCACCCACTGTGAAGATAGATGCATAGTTGATGTTCATTCATCCCTTATATATAGGTTAACATGTATGTAATTACAGTTTCAATAAATTCCTTCTCCTGGCATTTTTCCATGGCTGCTTTTGAATCCGAGTCAGATGTTTCTACACTCCTGCCTCCTCCCCAGTCTTTTCTGCCTTGCATCTTCCTTCTTTACACGTGCATTGAGCCATTAGTATTTTGGCTAAGCCATTTTATTTCTATGTATGTGTGTGTGTATATACATATACATATTTAAAAAAATAATGGAGTTTAGCTCTCTTAAGCTTCTAGTAAGCTGGATGAATGAATGCCATGAGTGGTATATGAAAGTGACCAGGATTGCACATGGAAAAGATGGTGCCGCAGTAATGCCATCTAAATTTGTTTTAAAGTGTTTTGGGAATCTGTGTCTTGTAATGATGATAAAGCTGAAGATGTGGCTTGTCCCTTTTCCAGAGTCTTTTTGACATCAGAGTTGGTGACACGCTTTTGCTGTCTTAGCAATTTTGGAGTCTGTAAGCTGAAGCTCCAAATCACTTGTGGGAAACCTGTAAATGTTCAGAATTCTGATATAATGTTGACTGGAACATAGAGAACAGAGTTACTTATTTATTATGCTTTTACGTCTGATGATCTGATTGCATGTGGTTCACATGATTCTGTAAAGCATGTAATAATGGTAAAGTGAACATTTAGAAGAGTTGAAATTGAGAATCATATTTAGAATTTCTTCCTCTGCCTTGAGCATAAGGCCTAATGTTAGATGAAAGCCTACGAAGTAGTGACAGTGGTCAGCTTCCTTAGGGAAGCCTGCTTCACAAGGACTTTGTGTCAGGAGTTTTAATGTTCATACGCGGTTACTAGGAGTGAGTGGTTTCCTTTAGGTAGATTACCATACGTTTGTCTGCCTCAGGTATTCTTCTGTGTCTTTCTGGACCATCTGACTTACCAGAGTAAGAGTACTGGAGTGAGTGTATAGTGTCTGTGACCAAGCATAGCTTTCCCTGGGCTTACTCATGGTATTTCATCTAGAAATTCAAATATCCTTGTTTGATAAAAGATGGTTTGTGTAAAAGCCAGTAGAAGAGGAAGCTTTTCATAGATTTCAGTGATGCATCATCATAGAATCACAGAATGGTTTGGGTTGGAAGGGACCACAAGGATCATCTAGTTCCAACCCCCCTGCCATGGGCAGGGACATCCTCCACCAGACCAGGTTGCCCAAAGCCCCATCCAGCCTGGCCTTGAATACTGCCAGGGAGGGGGCAGCCACAGCTTCTCTAGGCAACCTGTGCCAGTGTCTCACCACCCTCACAGTGAAGAATTTTTTCCTAAAGTCCAATCTAAATCCCCCCTCTTTTAGTTTATACTCATTCCCCCTTGTCCTGTCACTATACTCCCTAAGAAACAGCCTCTTGGCAGCTGTAGGAAGTGGTTTGGGTTGGAAGGGACCTCAAAGATCATCTAGTTCCAACCCCCTGCCAGGGGCAGGGACAGCATCCACTAGACCGGTTTGCCCAAAGCCCCATCCAACCAATATATGTGGGCATCATTTAAATGCTTTGAATGGCATGTTCAGAATCCTGTGGCATAGGAATTTATTTGAAGAAACCTGACTCGGAGATCACAGTGGTCAGAACTTTCAGAAAATACCTCCTTTGCAGAATCAACCAGGCTGGTTCTGTATGCCAGGAACTATGAAAATCGGAGTGTGGGAGTGAGAGTTTACCTCAACGTATTAGAAAGTAAGCAGTCATCATGTCTCTGAAATGTTTTTGTTAAGATGAATGTAGTTTCTAGTATGTTCCTTGCTTGGAGAAAAGCTTGTTTATGGCACTTTCTCATTGGCAAATACTCAAATGTTGTTATGCTTTTTAATCACTATTACATCCGCAAAAAGTCTAAAAGTTAAACAGGTTCACTTTTGATAATCATGTGGAAGCCCACAGTCAGTCTGGGTATTGGCACTTAGCATGTTAACTGTTAACATAGAATACCAAACTTTCTTTTGGTCTACTGGGAAACAGATTTTGAGATTTTTAGGTTTGTTTTTACTTTTCAGGAGACTTGAGTTCAAGCTTGGCTTTCTTGTTGCATTTGTTTTCATTAATACAGTTTAGTTCAAACTGGAAGATCTGGCAAACAGGAGTTTAAAAAGATCTAGTTATAGGGATATATAAATACTTCGTGCAATATAAATTATTTTTCTTCTGTATTTTATTTGAAATTGAATAATCTGGTAACCTGAATGTCTCATAAGACAGGTTGAAACTGCATGTGCGATTCTCTGTTTTTCTATCTGTTCAGGGAACATATAGTACAATATGGGATTAAAGAGAAGCTCGAGCCTTAACATCAGGGCAAAACTGCCTTGTAATTTGTACAGTAGAGAAGTATATCCTAGATGGCATCATTCGCTCAGAAAATTACATCTTTGTTTTTGCATATTAAAAATGACATGGCCTGTCTAGTGATATTTTTTTTTTCCCAGTGTTTAATTCTGGTTTGTTTTTTAAATGAAAGTAACCGATTGTGAATCACTTGATGACAATTAGATACGATAGTAACTTGTACAGTAAGTTATCTTTTGGTTTGAGACCTGGGTTCAAATGTAACTTTTATCACAAGTGAAAGTGAGTCTTATAATCTAGTTTCCTGTGTAGCTAAGTCATTCAGCTTGGCATTGCTGTTGTTTAAGAATGCTAAGTTAAAAATATATTAGATGACGGTGTTTGAAGTGAATGTGTTCGGTACCAGTCATATTGTACCTGACTTCTCCTGTTCCCTTATTTTAATAAGTACTAAAATTTTCACTCTCTGAAATTAGACTTTTACTTCAGTCATGGTTGTTTCTAGAAATAATGGTTTTAGACAGGCTTTTATGTATTTAGTTATTTAGTAAAAAACTTAAAAGGTTCCTTTGTTTTATTAGGAGTCCACATCTCCAGTTGTTTCACCACAGCAATCCCCACCAACCTCTCCACATACATGGAGGAAGCACAACCGCCATCCCAGCGGAGGGAATAATGAACGACCTCTTGCTGGACCTGGGCCTTTTTGGGCTCCATTTAGTGAAGCACAACCAGGTATAAATGTCTTCTGTTATGCTTCAGCTGTAACCCAAAGTTGTGGAATTCTTTAAATATATTAAATGAGTTTAGAGCAGTTTATCTTTGTATTTTCCCGTCCTGGAAACTTTCTTGCACATTCAGATGTTCGTGTTGATGGCAGCACTGTGGAATGTGTGGTCTTGCACATGGCGGATCCATTTCTTAGTGTGGTATGGGAAATGCTTAGCATTTGGAGGGAGGGAAAGAGAGCATGAAAGTTTCACAGTGGAAAGTTTTCCAATACAAAACCGACATCCTATTGAAATTGTACAGGAACTGTCAGTATACCCCAAAACATGGGGAGCTCACGGGAAAGCAGCAGATAATATATTGTTTGTTTGAATTATGTTTCTGGTAGATTAGATGAATTGTCAGGACAACTAACTCTCTTAACATTTTTTTTTTTGCTTTCTTTAAAGTTTATGTAAACATAACTGAAGCTACTGTATCTTCAATCTGTCAAGGTAGAACCACTTGTTTCAGTATAGCTTTTCATCCTTTATTGTTCTTCATTTAACATGAAGATCTCCCTGTTGTATTGCTGTGCTCAGATTTAAAAAACTTCCCCCCTTAATATGTCATATTTCATAAAGTTCTGTTTTCTGATATCTGATAGACTTAATTGCTCCACCGTTCACAAATTTATTGTAATTCATGTTCTGTTTTTGATGATACTGCTAAATAATATGTTGCATATTGTAGGCTGTAGTTTCAGATTGAACTATGGTGGGTTTATTTCAGTTGTGATACTCCAAAATTGATCTGTTACCTTTCAGTTTATCACCATTCTGTAGTAGTTATAACTCCATCCGTGGAAGAACAGGGATTTTGTTGTTAGAGCTGGTTGAGTAAGGAAATAAAACTTCCTTTAAAAGTGAAGTGGATTTTATGCAGAGGTTTATGCCAGTGTCCTGAACACTGTTTGCTAGTAAGTGCCAATCAACTTAGAATTAAAAAACTAAAGGTTATTAGTCTGTCTCTTGCATATGTAATCACTTCTAAAGGTTCAGTCTAGGGAGTCCAGTTCTTGCATATTTTAGTTGATTTGCTTTTCCTGCAAACAGAAATACAAATTTGGTAGCTGATTTCTAGCTTATGAAGTCGAAGACTCAAGGAAAGTATGCAAAATATTCCTACTCTTGAAGAGTTCAATATTATCCTCTAAAAATAAAGTTGTAATACCATGTTAATATTTCAGTTTGGCAATGCTTTCCCTGTGATGTCTAATGGATAAATTTAGTAGTATGAAAATATTTCTGAACTAGCTAAATATTCGTTGATTTTATATTCCATACTGAAACACATTCACAGTGTGTTTAAAGTAAATACTGTTACAGAAGGATTGTCTGTTCTGCCAGTGCTAAGGATAGAGTGGATTTTCATCTATTAGTTTAACAAAAATTGTCATCCTGATTCACTGTGGTGAATCACTCTGCAGAAGATTAATCGTTCCTTTGAATTTCAGCGGTAGATAGTTCATCATTCTTTTTCCCTCTCTTGAGCCTACTTTTTAAGGAGAGTATTTTGTAGAAAAAGTGTTCTGCTGACATTTAGGTAGAACCAGATAGACTGTTGGTTACTTATCTTAAAATCAGCGCTGCAAGGTCATCTTGATTCCAATGCAAGATGTTCTGGAGAAATCAGGTGATTTGCAAGTATGTCATATTATTTCAGCAGTATTTAAGGCAGGATTTGCCATTTCACTTGTGATCCAAGAAAAATAAGAACCCAGGTCTCTCTGCTTGTATTTCACATTATGTGAAACATTGTTTGAGGGTAATGTGGTTGTCAACTGGAGGTGTGGAACGTCAAGTGTGAAAATTTTTGAATTTAATAACAAACAGCATGTTGCCTTAAACCAGAAGGACAAGAATCAAAACTTTTTTTTTGTTTGGAGAAAGATGTGTTTAAACAGGAAGATTCTGACTTACGCATAGTGAAGACACTCCATTGCATCCCAGCCATGAACAGAATTAAATGGGGCTTTCTGTATCAAATTGAGCTGTAGAATGATTATTAGTTAATGCCTTGCATCAAGAGTCTTAAGCATAACTTATAGCTGTAACTCTCAGTTTCTTGAGGAAAGAAAACCTGTTCTCATCTTGACTGAGCAGAAGAATTTGGATTTTACACATTTTTTGCCATTATGTTGTCCCGTAATTCAGTTAGGATAGTGTTAGTGATGCTTCATAAGTAGCTGGACTCTGAGGCACTGTCATGACTGGCTCAATGTGCTTACACATATGAAATCAGAAGCCAAGGCTTGTTACCATCTTCCTTCAAGCCTTTTTGTAAAGAGAGCCCCAAAAGGTGTATATATTTTACTTTAATACCAGGAATTAGAAGTTTAGTGGCAAGCACTGATCACCTGTGTAGAATGAAGCTTATAATTTGTTCAAGTCTTGTTCTTAAATGTCAGTCAATTAAAATCTGAGTGTCTCAAGTCTTCCAGGTATCTTTGATTTAATGTTTTAAGATAAAGCTGTTCAAAAATCTTACTATGTCTCAGTTGTGGCTTGCATCTCTGATCTGGATCAGTCTTCATAGAATAATACAGTGAGTGACTGAACCACTGATAGAAAACAGAATTCTATCTGAGATGAGAGCCTCCTGTTCCCATAGTTACAAGACAGGAAAAAAAATCGCTTCATGGTTTTACCTTTTCAGCTCATTTTGCACTACAGCTTCAGCTGCCAGAAGGGTGCTGACTGCAACAAACATGGGAGAAAGAACCCGTTCCTCACTTCAAATGTTAGTTGAGTGGCATGTCAGACTAGGGGCCAGAAATTATTTTTATTACCTTATAGGCTGTTTGGACTGGAAGCAAAGCAGAACATTTATGTCAGTAATATCCACATAATGATTTCAAACTACAAAAAAAAAATCTGAGGTCTTCTGTTCAGTCGTAGGACCTCTGTTAGCTTTCTTTGGCATTACATCAAAGTCCTGTTTTGATGTCTGAATATGTATGAGGACTTGCAGCCTTAAGCCACACTTCTTTCTTTTCCTCACTGGGAGAGATCTTGCTACAGTTGATGAAATTAAGAAAACTTCATGGACAGAAGTGGAACATATCTACTGTATTAATTGTTCACTTGCATCTTTAGGGTCCTAAGATATTTACTGTGCTTGCAGAGGATTGAATAGTCCCTTGTCTCCTAGTTACTGCTTCAATAAATTGATAATTGGCCTCATTACAAGTTAAGGATTATTCTTACCTGGACGTGATTATTAAGGGAGGGAAGAGCTCTGCAGCATTTTATCTTACTGCCAAAATTGTACTTGCCTTCTGGTTTTGTTTCGCCACAAATACTTAAGGTGAGCTCTTCCTAGTTTACAAAGTGAATTGAAAATTTAGTTCTCTGTAAGTAAACCAACATTTGTATAGTTACTAAAAAGTACAAGCTACTCAGTTGTTATGTAGATAGACCATTTTTTACACTTACATTTGTAGCTCAAAGTGAGGGGATATGCGATCATTTTCCACAAGTTATCAATGCGTTGGTAAGATAAATTAGATAAAGGAATAGAAGGAAGAAATTTTCTACGATGAGGGTAGTGAGGCACTAGAAAACCAGACTGGGAGCACACTGAGGTAGAAGGGAAGGTGGAAGGAAAGCAAGTCATGGAGAAGACTTGGAACAGTGTATTTTTATTTTATGATTTGTAACCCAGTGAGTCATAGAATCATTAAGGTTGGAAGAGATCTCCAGGATCATCTAGTCCAACCGTCCCCCCACCACCTATTACCCACTAAACCATGTCCCGAAGTAACACATCCAACCTTTCTTTAAAC
>VWZZ01002394.1:0-26956 GCA_013399095.1 Psophia crepitans | reverse complement strand
CTCCCATGGCACCCCAAAGCCCCCCGTCTCCTGGGAGGGGCCCTTGGACCCTGCACTGCTCTCTGTCCTGCCCGCTCTGGCCCTCTGGACCCCCGTTCCCTCCTCTCACTGCAAGCCAGCCCTGGAGGAGACGCCCCCTGTGTCCCACGTATAGAGCAGCCCGTGGAGGTCACAATTTCCCTCAGAAGCCCAGAGGTGGCTCGGCCAACGTTGGATGAGCACTTCAACAGCTACATGTGGGACCTTGCCTCGCCCAGGCCCTTGTTTTATCCCACCCGGCACTGCTCCCACCCTCCTCCGCTGGCCCCTCGCCATTCCCTGCCCAAGGAGACGAGTGCCCACCACAGGCAGGGCCGGGGTGGTGAAGGCAGCCAAGGCAGAGCTGCTGAGCTGGAGGAGCCCTCAGCCCGCGTCTCCATCGGATCTGGCACAGCCAGCAGTGCCTGCAGCACATGTCTGCACGGAACTGCGAGATGCTGCTGGAGGAGGACACGTCCCCTCCTCACCCTGTTTGTGCCACGCAGAGTACCCCTGCTTTCCTTGGTCCAGAAATGGCATCAAGCAGAAGGGAAATGGCTGCTGATGGGAGGGAGAAGAGGAGGAGAAGGGGTGGCAGCCACAGCACTTGAGGAAGAAGATCCCGGCTGGACTCCAGCAGAGTGAAGAGGAGGCTGCAAGTGGACCCAGTTATGAAGAAAAGGAGTTGACTGCGATTGACCTCTGTGGGATTTCAGAAGAACCAGAAATGATGTAACCCATAAAACTGTGCAGATCAGGGCTGATTTCTTCTCCTCTCTCCTTCTCACTGCCTGAGGCACAAATGCTTGAGGAGAGTCTGCCCGAGGCAGCACCACCGGCCTGGCCAGGCACAGGCATGGGCTGGGAGAGGACGGTGGTTCCTCATGGTCTTCCCGGTGCCTTCTCCAAAGCCAGGGCTCCTCCCCTCGTCCTGCACTCCACACAGAACTCAGCAGGTGCAGCTCAAGGAAAACCTGGCAGTGCCTTTGGCGAAGCAGTGGCTTCCCCCATCCCCATCCCCTGCTACGGTATGAGTTCTTGCTAAAGCACCAGAGGTGAAAACCAAAGACTGTCATTCAGCACTGCTGCGATCACATCCCAGAGCGCTTGCCCCCTCTCGCCTTTGACCCCACTCTTACAGTAATTTCTAAAAATAATAGAATAGTTATTTTCGGGGAGGGGAGACGCAACGTAATGTTCAGCTAAAGCACCTGAAGTAATGCAAGAGCTCTCCCCCAGCCCAGCAGAGCGACGTTTTCCTGGCAGGTAGATGGGGAAATATGTTGCAGTTCATGGTGTTCATACGTCATGAAGGGTGCGCAGCCCATGGGGCGGGCTGCAGAGGGGCTGGCAGCACGCTCAGGCTGTGGTCTCACCCACGCTCACTCCTGGCACTGGTCCCTGAGCCATTGGGGTGGGAGGTGTTGTGGCAATGGCACGGCAAGGGAGGTTGTTCTCCCTTGCTGGGACACAACCATTTGGCCATGCAGAGAATCACAGCTCAGTGCTCAGTTCGGTCTTGGCTGTGCTCCGTTTGGCAGCACGGAAGGCTCCATCAGGCACATCCAACCAGGGATGTCCTCTGTAGCACCGGGACTTCTGCTCATCTCTGCCAGGTCTCCCTGGTCCTGCAGACACAAGTGNCCTCCATCTCCAGACACTGCAGCGTGTTTTTCCTCTGAGTGGCTCCAGTTAGAGCCAAGCAATGTGTAAGCTCCTTCCAAAGCAGGGGGTGGTATGACTGGTAAATTATGAGTTGCTCCAGTTACCACCGTATTCATTTATCTGGCCCTTCTCTGTGCCTCACAGACACCTCCAGAGCTGGGTCTCCGAAATATGTAATACCAGGCACATACTTTGCCGCCTGCCATGGTGGTACGTGCTCCAGGGTGCTGTGAAAGGAACAGACTGGTCTGACAGTTTGCTCTTGTTTCTGTCTTTCGGCCTGTACCTTGCAATAGCGCATCTCCGAGCACAGGGACAGACTGTGGGGTCTCCTTCTCTGGAGAGACCCCAGCCCCGCCTGGACGCCACCCTGTGCCCCCTGCTGGGGGTGCCCCTGCTCTGGGTGACCCCCAGAGGGCCCTGCCCACCCCACCGGTCTGTGAACCTGTGAATCTCTTCTGAACTTCATGGCCAGTTTTCTGAACATTTTGTGAGAGATGTTGTCAAAAACTCCTTGAAAGCCTGGAGCAATAGCACTGACACAGTACTTACACAGCTCTGTTAACAAGGTTTCTCCATTCTTGAGGAATTCTGCACTGACATTCCTCCGTGTTTCCTCATCATGTCTTCTCTAGTCTATGTATTTGGCTCTCTGGCTTGAAATCATAGAGTCAGAGAATGGTTTGGATGGGAAGGGAGCTCCCAGCCCCCCCAGTGCCACCCCCTGCCACGGGCAGGGACACCCCCCACCAGCCCAGGGTGCCCAAAGCCCCATCCAACCTGGCCTTGGGCACTGCCAGGGAGCCAGGGGCAGCCACAGCTTCTCGGGGCACCCTGTGCCAGGGCCTCAGCACCCTCCCAGGGAAGGATTGCTGCCTAATGTCCAATATAAATCTCCCCTCTTTTAGTTTAAACCCATTCCCCCTTGTCCCATCACTCCCTGCCCATGTAAACAGTCCCTCTTCGGGGAGGGGGGGGGACTGGCCAAAGCTTTCCCTGCAGAAGTTGCCCTGGTGTGCACTTCTCAGTAACATCCTTAATTAGAGGTTCCATCCACTCCGCTCGGGTCTGATGCAGTGGCCAGGGCTCACAGGTAGCAGTGCAACGGTGTTGGTACTGCTCAGCCGCCACGAGGTCCACCAGAAATGCCGGAGTGCTGCCCGCGCTGGGAAGCCCCCTCTGCTATGCACAGCAGGTCCCTTTCCCACGGTGTAGAAAAGTGTCACTGCGTAAAGTTTTGGCGTCGTGGCAGCGTTTGTGGGCAGAGCGCTGTGCTCCCTTGCTGGGGCACAACCGGATCATTCATTGCGGCACCCAGTGCCCAGAGGACAGCTAAAGGAATAATTAAAAGAGAAGCTCTGTTTGCACTAAAAATGTCAGGTTTTTTTTTCTTTTTCACAGTGCAAAGATTTTTCTTATCAAAAATCTATTCACTAAAATGCTAATGATAGTCAGTGATTAGAAACTGCTGCTCAAGTTTTGAAAGTTCCCAGTGGGTTTCATAGACACAGCGTGTAGCTTGTCAGTTCAAGAAATGCTTTCAACAAATCAAACTTCAGGGTATGCATTTTTAAAAAATATTTCATTTCCTTAATGCTTCACTGTGCTAAAGCCAATAGGGACTTCTGAGTTAAGTGACAAAGACCACATTATTAGTTGCAAAGTCAGTTCTGATAGAAGTCTCTCATGGCAAGATGGTCTCAGATACGCATAGAGAAACTGCTAGCGAATGTGTATAATGCTTATCTTAATTAAAAAGAATAATTGTTTTATTAAAATCAATTATGAACCTTTTTTATTTATTAGTGTGGTAGGAGTTCTCTGCCAAGCAGATGAAGGTGTTTCGGCAAGAAACACAGACTTTTCAGAAACACAGCGCTCAGCTTCCTCCCACTCCAGGAGTCATGCAAGCAGCTTTGGTTGCAGGCAACACCGTATTACGGTCAGACTCGATGGTCACAAAGGTCTTTTCCAACCTTAAATGACTCTATGACTGTATGATTCTAATCCTCTACCCTGACATTCAGGGTAGAAGCATTCAGATCTGGCCACGGAGCCTTTGGAGATTTCCAAAGCACCGTTCCTGCTGCTGCCGCCGGCTCAGAGAAGAATATACAGCACCGCTGGTAAGTCTGCGGCTGGGATCCCAGCCCCCAGCAGACACACCGTGACGAGGTGCCCTCTTACCCCAAGAGGAGCACTCTTCCAGCCTGCCACAGGTTCTGGTTTATGGCCCCTTTTCTGGAAGAAACAGGTTTAAGCTTGTAGTACAATTTTCACGGAGCAGTTGCGGTTAGGTGAGGTGTTGCCCCACATTCCTGGGGAATCTTGGAGCCCGAGCGTAACGTGTTCCAGTGAAATCGGGGCCCAGCTAAAAACACCACCTGATGGTGTCTATCACGTAAGCCACGGGCGAAGTGGATGAACACTCCTGTGTCCTATGGCAGGGCTATTTGATGCCCCACTGAATGAAGCCTGTTGAGCAATGTCAACAGCTGAACCGAAGAAGCTCTGCATGTGCACACTTGCTTTTCAGCATGAAGCATCATTGCTTGCCAAAGAAAGGCAGGAAGCACCACATATACATTTAAATCTGATTATAGGACAGGAGCAAACTGCTGTGGGAGGTGAGTGGTGGTCAGCTGATGAAAAGCAGGAGAACGTCTCCTGGGTACACCACAGATTAGGGGGTGCTGGCCAGCTCTTGAAAGAGCGCAAAGCATGGAAATGAAGTAAAGGAACTGTTTTGATGACTTTCTAGTTTCCCAAATCTGCTCCAGCTCCTTCACTGAATTAGACAAGAGGGAGGATTTAAAATTACAGGGAACAAAAAAGCAAGTGGTTACTCTGCTGATTAAGGAGGAACAAACCCAAAATACTTTATAAGAAAGGGATTATGTTGCTCACTAAGTGTCCCAGATTGTGTTAGTTTTCTAGAAGTAAGACAATTGGCAGTAAGATGCCAGTAGAAGGCTTTCTTTGCCACTGTAGGGCAGTAATGGGAAGCAGCAGAGAATTCAGGTGATAAGACATTAAGACAGGAGACATACGTATACATGTGTACATACGCGCTTCCGCAGGCCAACCCATTCCACAGGCTGCAGAGGTCCAACGCTCTGCAACATTGAGTCAGCAATGTGCCCTGGTGGCCAGGAAGGCCAATGGCATCCTGGGGTGCATTAGAAGGGCTGTGGTCAGTAGGTCGAGGGAGGTCCTCCTCACCCTCTATTCTGCATTTGTGAGGCCACATCTGGAGTATTGCATCCAGTTCTGGGCCCCTCAGCTCAAGAAGGACAGGGAACTGCTGGAGAGAGTCCAGCGCAGAGCCACTAAGATGATCAAGGGAGTGGAACATCTCCCTTATGAGGAAAGGCTGAAGGAGCTGGGTCTCTTCTGGAGACTGGGTCTCTTCTCCTGGAGAAGAGGAGGATGAGGGGTGACCTCATCAATGTTTATAAATATGTTAAGGGTGAGTGTCAGGAAGATGGAGCCAGGCTCTTCTCGGTCTCACTAAGTGATAGGACAAGGGGCAACGGGTGCAAATTGGAGCATAGGAGGTTCCGGGTTAACATGAGGAAAAGCTTTTTCACCGTGAGGGTGACAGAGCACTGGAACAGGCTGCCCAGAGAGGTTGTGGAGTCTCCTTCTCTGGAGACATTCAAACCCCGACTGGACACGTTCCTGAGTGATGTGCTCTAGGTGGCCCTGCCTTGGCGGGGAGGGGGTTGGACTAGATGATCTTTCAAGGTCCCTTCCAACCCTTGTGATTCTGTGATTCTGTGAACACTCTCTGGGATTGCCCCAGAAGACGTGTCCTCACCCCAACATCCCAACCTCCACCCTCCTGTGGCCCGAGGACAGCCAGGTCCTTGTCCACCCAGTAGCTCCCTGGCTGGAGCCATCCCTCCCTGGCTCCTGTCCCCCTGCATGCCTCTACATCATCTATCTCTCTTCCAGGGCCGATAAGCGTTCCCTCAGTGCGAGGCTTTACACCGCACTGTAAACAGCTCGTCTGATGTCTGACTGGGAGAACAATCCATCGTTTTTAGTGTCTTGCCTGTCCCTGGGGGCAGGAGGAGAGGAGGAGCATCAGTGTGAGACCCTTCCCTTACAGGCACTTTGATTGAATGGTTGATGGCCCTTAAAGAACAGGAAAATAGACTGAAAAGCCTTTTCTTGCCAGCCTTACCCTGCAAGTGTCCTTACGAGACAAGATGCCCCCTGTAATTCGTAGTCCCAGCTGAGATCTAAAGAAACGTCCGAAATGACGAGGCAGGAGTGATGTGCAGCCAGCGGCAGGGTGAAGGGGAGCTGTTGCCTCCTCCGCATCCCTGCAGAGCTGGCTGGCTGGATCACCGTCTGCATCTGCCCATCACTGCTCTGCAGCAGCACGGTCCTACCAGCCCCGCTGGAGACTCTGCACACTGTCCCTGGAGAAACAGAGGCAAAACGCAGGACGACAGCACTTGAAGTCAAAGGAGGAAGGGAGGGACAGACTGGCTCCAGCCAGTGGTCTGGCCGACCCAATATCCTCCAGTAACGGTCAGCAAAGGGGTTTCCAACACTGGAACACATTTTCCTGGGTTAGTCAAAAGCCTTAGCTCTAAAACTAATTAGCTTTACCTCAAACAAATTAAAGATGCACAATTACAGATCAAGTAAATGTGATAATAATGATGTAAATTTTTTGTTAATATTAAAATGCTTAATGGCCAAACATTCGGTTTTGAGAGAACTGTAGAATACTTTATCAATAAGGCTGAAATGAATCTATATGCCATTTTGAAGTAACTTCTTTTTATTATTTGATATAGAGCCAATAAAATCTCTTCAAAAATTTAAAACCGAAACTAAAACAAAAAGGCTAAGATCAGGCAGAAGACCTTCTCTTTGCTTAGTTTCTCACAGATGGGCAACTGGTTTTGCAGACCATCCCATCAGTTCTGGGCAATCCAGTTTAAAAGCCCCACACTTTATAAGGATTTGGGATACAGGGCTTTCCTGCTCTGCTGGGGAAGTCCATCCCTGCGTTGGGCCATCAACAGGGAATGGGAGAATCTCACCTGGGCTGAACTTCGGCATCGCACCTTGCTGCTAATTTTGAGCAAAAGGAGTAGCAGAGGTCGCTCAGCCCAGCAGCAAGGCATTCACACAGCAGAAGCACAGGAGCCGCCTTGCCGGTCTGAGGAAGGACGGTGGAAATTTGGGCTGACAGACAGGATCGCCTCTTGTGCCAGGAGACGGGTCAGGCTCCTCAGCTGCGTCGCAGCGGCCCCACTGCAGGCTTGCTGATGAGGGGGGACTTGGAAGCCCCCAGACACCCCGGGTTCAAGACACCTTAGGAGGTGGCCACTGCTGCCGTGCACAGGCACCAGAGCATGGACAGAGGTTTCGCCTCTGGCCCTGGCCAGGAGCTGCCCGCAACCCGGCGAGCTGAGCGCAGCCCGCGCAGGCAGAGGGTCGGTCCGTGTCTGCCATCCCAACACTCGGCAGCCCTCTGCTGCGTGCAGCCCTGGAATTACATTTTCCTTCGGAAGCTCCCCAGCACAGATCTTTTTCCTGTGCTGTCGAAACTGGCAAATTTAAGCAAATGCCAATAATTCCATTTCATCCCTAAATTTCTTTTGTCATCATCATTGAACTTGGCTTACTAATGATTTCTTAGAGTTTCAGCTTGAATGGGCATCCATAGATTTTCCTTCTTTTTGGGTTAAACCTGGAGTTATCATCGGGTGTGTTTCTGTCAGCTCTTAACCGTTCCTTTTGCTTGCCCGTGGCCAAGCCACTGCATAAATCTGAGGATGCAGAAGGGATTCAATGGGGAAGGGAAAGGGCTTTATATCAAGGCCACTTCGTTGCATGCATTATGCTGGGGCACCGCAGCACTTCATCAAGTTCTAATTACGTCTGGTTGACAAATTCCTAGCCCTTTCAACTGGAGATAGAGTGTCTTTGACTGAGTCCATTAGGGCTCGTAATTTTTGATAGTTGAGTTTGCCAGTTGTCTGCTTATACTGATTTTTTTCCTCCTTCTAAAACCAACTTTTATATAACTGCAAGTCTGGGTTCATTTACTTTATGAACAGGTCCCCTAAGAGGCAGAGAAGTGAATTATATTCTCCCTCTTGGTTTCGTGCAGTTACTAAATTACATTTTTAGCACCTGAAATTAACGGCTAACTGGAGGTAGGCAAGGGAGAGAGTAAAGTTAATGAATTGACTAAATATGATAGCAGCGGAAAGCAAAAAGCCGTGTGTTTCTTCTACCTGTTTTTCCAAATTTTACTGAAGCAAGAAACCAACAGTTACACATTGGTCCCGGGGTGTCCCTGAACCAAACGAGCCCAAGATCCCGCCACGGGTGCCGACCCTCCCGTCACCAAGCAGGCGGCCTTACGTCGGGAAGCAAGACCCCCGGGAGCCGGGCAGCCCTCGCTGCGGCAGCAGGGCAGGCTGGGCAGGCGCAGCGCTGCCCGGCAGGGCTGGGGGGCCCGGGCAGCAGGAACACCTCCAGACTGGCAGCCCCTGTGCCCATCCCAGCACTGGTCGGATGTAGGGTAACAGCACTGGCGCGGGGCGGGGAGAGGAAGGTTACTCAGCATGAACACAAGGCTGCAGGTTGAGCTCAGACTGATTTTCCTTTTCCAGCCCATGCACCCAGCAGATCGGCGCTACCGGCCGCGCAGAAAATATTCTCTTGGGCTTCGAGCGGAAAGCACAAGAGAGTTGTACCGACACGTTTCGTTTCAGTCTCCTAGAGGGACGCACAAGAGTTAGTTCAGCTGATTGAAAGCTGTCTCTTTTTTCCCCTCTGTCTGGTTTTTTCTGTGCACAAGCCTCCGCCTCAACCGGAGTCCCGTGGCTGTTCTGTGCAGCTCAGCTCTGGCCCCGTGCTGCTGGCAGCCCCACGTCCTGCCGAGGCTCGGCTCTCCCCACGCCCAAGCAACCCTGTCCTCAGGCGGTGGGTGCTGCAAACCCAGGCACCGGCTGCAGGCATGAGTTGCCCCCCTGAGAGGAGGGACCCCCAGAGAAGGGTGCCCAGCAGAGAGGGGAGCTTTCTGCAGGGCTGCAAGCGTGACAGAGCCAGCGACAGGCAGAGTTGCGTGTCCCTGCCTGCAGCCCAGCTCAGGAGGGCAGAGCCAGGCTCTGGCTGCGAGCATCGCCACCTCGGTGCACCTCACAGCCGCTCCCCGGGCTGAAAGCACAACACCCTGCAGCCAGAGCGCGAGCTATTGGGTTTGTGCCTCCCAGTCACTCAGATACCTTTCCTGCTGTCCTCGGCGCGGGCGTTCTCAATGTCACGGCTTCTCCTCGCCTGGGGAGAAGAGCTTCACGCTGTGCAGCACTGCGGGCTCTCGTGGCACCCACTGGGGGGATTGCGCCAGCACAGACACAGTCCGTGTGGTCAGCCTGTTGTGCACAATTAATTTGGCGTTTTTTTGAGGTATGCAAGACTGGAACCAAACTAGTACTTGTTTCGGTCCCCAGAACCTCGCTGCTTTAGCGTTTGCTCCCTGCAGAGAGAAGTGCTTCACCGACGGTCTGTAAGCTGAATTAAAAACTCCCTGTCTCAGAGTTAGAAGTTATCATGTACTTCCTTTTTCTCTGGGTGTCCAAAGGTCTCCCCTGCTCTCACCGGGTTTTGCACCATAAATTGTAACTGCATTTTGAAAAAGATAATACCTAGCTGTATCCTTACATGAAATGATGAATTCAATATTTACAGTATTTCCTCACGGATTGACACTCCGTGTCAAACGTTTCTGTGTTGTACACTGGAGCTGCGATAACAGAGCCTCAGCAAAGTAGAGGAGAGCAATGTTATTTGAAGCAAACAGCCCCAAAAATCCACGGAGTGTCCTGCAGCAGGTCGAGGCTTGTTTAGCAGAGGACTGAGAATGAGCTGGGTATCCTGAATCCAGGCTCAGAGCAGTAGCAAGGGGCCGCAGGAGGCCAGATCTTTAAAACAGGAAATCCCGAGATTACAGACGAAAACATGAAATTTAAATGGTAAAGTGACATTTTCCTTTGAAGTGGGAGCAGCCCCTCACCAGCTCCTCTCTGGCAGTGGAGGCAGTGATCAGCATCGTTAATGCAAACGGGCTCCCCAGCGGGTGGAGTGTGGCAAGCTGCACGGCCCGGTGAAATATGGAATTTCTGATTTAAGGGAAACATCGGGATTTCGCAACTTGTCATCCTCCTGACTCAGACTGAAATCGAGTGTTTCTAGAGGTGCCATGCGGAGCCATTGGCTCAGGAACATTGACATTCCACAGCCATATCGCACTTCATGGGAAAACTGGAGTGCTTTCAAATATGATTATTTTCTATTTCTCAATATCACTTCACAACATCTTGTGAGCTTATTTGGCAAGAACAAAAATAGTGGAGCTGGGGGGAAAAAAAAAAAGAATCCAAAACTGCTGCTCTGGAATGTTTTAAAATGAAGATTCCAAAATTAAAAATATGATTTGGAAGTTTCTTATGTGAAAATTTCTGAATTTCTCAAAATGAACACATACGTTCAGAGATCCCTATCTGGCTGAAATTTGTGTGTTCCAACAAAACACACTGAAAAATCTGCGATCCGCTTCAAGTGGCAAACAGCCAGAGCAAGCAAACAGAAACGTGGTGCAGGGACATGTTCTCGTTAAAGCCAAGCACTAATCAAGGTTCGCACTTCTGTGTGGAGAACCATCAGTTAGCAGCAATAAGAAATATCCCTAACCCGGGGGTGGGGAGGGAGGCCTGTGACCACTCACATCCAGGAGAAGGCTATGGACAATGGATCTTGTTAAAGCTATTTACTTGGGTAAAACTGAGAAACTTCTGTTGAGTGTGATGTCACAGGCCTGGAGAGCAAAGCCTCGGCTCGGACACGGCAAGGCGACGCCTCGGGCACGGGCCTCCCACCCCCGACAGGCTCTTTTGAAGGAGCAGAGAACCGCTCCCGTGCCCCGGCTGGGAACACACGCTCTGCATTTCTGTGGGGTTTGGGGTTTTTATGTGTGTTTTCCTCTGCAGGAAGAGCGGTGCTGTGGTGGAGCCCGGTCCCGTGCCAAGCCCTGCGGTGCAAAGCACCAGGAGCCGGTGCAGCCATAGCCACCAGCATCCCCCCGCCGAGCTCGTCCCATCCCGGGGTAAGGCGGCTTCGTCCCACCGGATGGTTCCACCACCCCTCGCTACAGCCGCTGCTCCCACTCTGACTCCGGTGTGCGCTCACCAGTCCCTCACATACAGCACAAACTTCCTTGAGATGCACCTTGGTCCCCAAATTTCCATCTGCCCACCTCTGTTTTGTTAAAAACCCACCCTGAGCACACACGGGCTCCGATCCTCACAACGTGTCACCCCATGTGTGCTGGGTAGCTCTGACACACACGTTTGAATGAAATGGGAACTGACAGTGTCGAGGCGCTGCCAGCACTCGGCTACAAAGGATTCATGCAATTATCTTTTGTCGGAATTCATTTTGTCAACCCTGCACGGTGCTAATGTCTTTAGAAACTCTGAAGATGAAAAACTAAGGAAAAAAAAAAAAAACACCAGTTAGGGCAGCCTCTGGTCATGACAGCATGTTTTGGGGTAGGAGAAATGACAGCCAGGGAAACCGCTGGTCCCAGGAACCAGCGCTGGGAAGCTGTTTGCTTGAGACAACCGGTCCAAGGACATGATTGTCCCACCCTGCCCTGCGCTGGGGCGGCCTCACCTCCAGTGCTGGGGGCAGGGTTGGGCGCCACAGCACAAAAAGGGCATAAAACTGTTGGGGAGTGTCCAGAGGAGGGAACAAAGGTGGGGAAGGGTCTAGAGGGGCAGGCGTGTGAGGAGAGGCTGAAGGCCCTGGGCTGGTTCAGCCTGGAGAAGAGGAGGCTGAGGGCAGAGCTCATGGGGCCTCCAGCTTCCTCCCGAGGGGGAGCCAAGGGGCAGGCGCTGATCTCCTCCCTCTGGGGCCCAGCGACAGAACCCCAGGGAACGGCCTGGAGCTGCCCCAGGGGAGGGTCAGGGTGGAGATCAGGAGAAGGTTCTTCCCCCAGAGGGTGGTGGGGCCCTGGCACAGGCTCCCCAGGGCAGTGGTCACCGCCCCGAGCTGGGCTGAGTTCAAGCAGCGTCTGGCCAACGCTCTCAGCCATCTGCTGTGATGGGGCTGGGCCTGTGTGGGGCCAGGGGTTGGGCTGGGGGGCCTTAGGGCCCATTCTGTGGTTCTATGATTCTGATTCTATGACACGGATGCGGGTGCAACCATGGGTCTAATGGTTGTCTGCTGTCCACAGTGTTCTGGGAGCGTCAATGGGCGAAACCTCTCCAGCTGCACAGCTTGCTCAGGCAGGGCGTGTGAAAGGTTTACCAAAAATTGTTCAACCAATACTAGTCACAAGGTAGAGAAAGGGGAATTTTGTCACTTGCATGCACACTCATTTGCTGTCCATCCCTGGGAGGGACTCGCTGGCTCCATGTCACATGGTGCTCATGGAGATGTTGCTGCCAGAAAAACTCCAGGGCCTGGACATCTCTTGAAAGTGTGCTTTGAGTAAATTCCTCTGAAAAACTACCAATCCAGGTGTCCGGAGACATTGTCAGAGACTTGTCTTGTAATTCTGGAGGGAAACGTGCCTTTACGCCTTTGCATATTTTGTTAGATTAAAATTTAACAGATGGCCTAATTTAGTATTTTTTGTAAATCATCATACTTCTGGAAAAAAACCTATCTTTTGTATCCATCAATTTTTAGTAAATTCATCCCATTTTTCATGTGCTTTTTCCCTTCAAGATTTCACAAGTATTTATTTCAGCAGTTTCTGATTTTTTAATTTTTTTTTTCAGTAGCATGCAAAAAGTTTGTTCCTATTTTATCTCTAGAATATTGTTTAGCTGATCCACTGAAAAAATAAAATAAAATTACTCACTCTGGCAATAGATTTTTGACTCTTTGAAAAAGCAGCATTCCCTTATTCAACAGCCCTTCATTGCTTCTGTCCCAAGAACTCCCCGGCTGTGGTGCAGGCGAAGGCAGCCGGTGCGGTGCCGGGGTAAGTGCCATCTCTGCGGTGGAGCCCTGGGTGCTTGGTCGGATCCCGGTGGTCAGCCGGGCTCGGTGGGAATGAACACACTGACATCTGTTGACGGGAGACAATTTCTCCAGCCGGCGAATGGAGCTCTTTGCCAAGCTGAAGCGATTAAGGCATGGGAATTGGAACACAAAGGATCACAGCTCTTATTTGTCATCAGGAAGGGCCTTATTAGGGAACGCACGTATCTTTCTGGTGCTCAGGCTGTGCTCATATAGCCTATTAAAAGGACATTAATGAGCTGCTTGTAACTTGGAAAGATCTCCTGCCTTCGAATATTTAGAGTTACGTTTTACTGGCAACAAAATTTATTTCAGAATTGCTCAATTAGATTAAAACCTTACTGTGCAAGGCTTTAAAAACCACTTTAAAATACCTCCTGTTTCAAAACATTTGCAGAATCTGGTATTTTGTTGATTCTCCCAACCTCGGACAATCCCACAGTCCGTAATGGAAGAAAACATTACGTTTACCTCCCATGAAGGCAGAGGCAGTTTCCACGACCAAGAGCTGTAAAACGCCCCATAATTCAGCTTTACTCAGAAGCGGGGAAGCTGAAGTGAAGTGCTGAGGTGGGAGACGGCCCCGATCCTGCCTGCCTTTGGCAGTTCCCTGGAAAGGTTCCTCTCCCAGCCTTGCTGAGGGAGAAACCCACTGGCCACAGAGGGAAGCTCAAACATCAGGCAGGGAGACTGGCTTGCGAGAGAGACCCTTGGGGAAAAGCCAGCATCTTCTGGCCTTGGTGCTTCAGAGCAGAGAGTTAAAGAAAAAATCTGGGTGTCCTTTGTGCCGTCTGGTCTGATATTCTGCGGGCTCAGGGTCACACCCCCCAGTCTCCAAAGTCAACAAAGACAGGATGCACACTGGACAGAGCTTTTTCCTGGCAGGAAAAAAACACCTGATCTCTCAGCTGTGCTGCAAAACCAGCACTGACATGAGATTTGAAAAAGGGACCAAAAGGAAGAGTAAGAGGTTAAAAAAGAAAAAGACATTTGGAGGAAAGCTGGAACAAAAGGAATTGGGAAAGGGGGCTCAGGTGTACTGCTGTGGGCTTGGGAAGCCTGATCTCGCAGGTCTTCCTCAAGTGACACCCTCCCTGATGTAAGAGACTGCGTCTCTGCAGATGCAGAACCACTCCTTTGATCTGAAAAAAATGGAAGTTCTTTGATCTGGCCCTTATTTCCAGGGAATTTCTTACAGGCTGACACGACATCCCATCATTTTGTCTGCCAGTAGTAACGAGTGTAGTATAGAAAGCTAGAACAACATTGTTGGAAAATGGAGATTTAAAAAAGCAGCAAGGACATGACCTTATTGTAATTATAACTGAACAGTTCAGTTTCCATCACACAGAGCTTCGCAAAATGCTTTTGCTTCTCCACAGTGTTTAAACCCAGAGCTTTATTTAAAAAGAAGGACCAAGAAATATGTATTTGTCTCTGCTGGCTCCTGCAATATCTGACACATCTGTAGCCCTCAGAGAGTTAGTAAGTTCATCAAGGCACCCAGCTACCATCACTGTTGGTGTAACTTTTCAGAAGCTAAAGGTTGGTACTGTAAAGGAAAGGGAAGATAGAAATTCATCTCACTTATCATGACCTCCCTCAGGGTAGGTTTGAATTACACTCCAGGTGGGCTATGGAAATCTTTCATGTCTCTCGCTCCATTAGTTGGTACACTTAGCGAAGGCTGGGTAATAACCAGACATACTCTTCTCGTCATGAACAAGACACGGCTACACGTTCTCTCTGGTAATTCCTGCAGTATTCCCTTCTCTGGGCGACCAGCATCACCCAGCTCAGTCCCTGCCGGGGCAGGTGGAGGCAGCCTGGCTGCAGCCCTGAGGTCCAGCAGCGCTGCACGGCTTCCAGCTCACCACCACCGCCAGCAGCACGAGATGGAGGGAGCTTCTTCTGGAGAGCGCTCCACTGTCACCTCCGAGGGCAAAGCTAGGATGTCCATGACAGCCGGAAGCAGGGATTGATGGATCTGAGAAGGGCACCGAGGCAGCAGCTGCAGGGTCACTAAAAGACATTGCTTCCTTGCTCCTGCAACAAAAGGACCAGAAAATGCACTGCTTAAAGGGCATCAGCGATACTGGTATAGCTTTTAGTGTTTTGCTTAAATTTGTACGTCAGTGTTTGGTTTAAACCTGGCCGTCCTAGAATTACAAGGGAAAACAATCAGACCAGTTTGCACTTAGAAGTTTAGGGACAAACTCTTCTCCCTGGCAGCAGAGAATATTTTAAGAACTAGAAGGCAAATCGAGAGAACCCAGCAGATTTACTGTCTTTGGCAAAGCTCTGTGTGCAGGGTGCAGTGCCCCAGTGACGGAGGGGAGACCAGAAACTGGCACAGGCAGCTGCTGCAGGAGGTTCGGTGTACAACCACTGCAGAGCCGGGCAGAGAGAGAGCCAAGGAGAAACTTCCCTCTTGGGACACTGTCCTGGTACAGACACTTTGGAAGAAAACACGAGGCAGGTACCACAGCAGCAGCGTGGTGGGAGTCCTGTTCAGAGCCTCATCCTTTGTTAATGACTGATGTGGAATCCTACCCCCTCACTACAGCAGCCTCCCCCTGTGGCACTGGTGGACGTCAGCATCGGTCTGACGGCTCTGCTGAACAAGGACTCCCCTGGTGCACAACCAGCCCCAGCGTGAGGGCTGCTACCTGCTCTGCCCAAAGTCGTCACGCACCCACCACAGGTCCTCTGCAGGTGCCCCTCTGGGCACCTTCTCGCAGGGAACCAGCATGCAGCGGATGGCATGATGAAAACCTGCGTTTCAGCTTGCTGCGTTACCAGCTCCCCTGGGCAGAGAAAGATCTATCTGTGGCTCACGGGCTGCTCCAGACGGCAGCTGCTGGAGTCAGGGATGGAGCGGAAAGGACGGTCCTTTTGCTCAGCCTCCTGCCAAGCACGTGCCACTTTAGGAACAACGGGCTTTGCTGGGCGCCCTGTTTTGATGCAGCTGAGGACCCGCGAGGTGAAACCCCTTCTAACTGTGCATTGCCCCTGGCATCTGATGTACACCTGAGCTTTTTTCTTAAATCTGTGAAAATGCCTGGGGTAAAGGCCAGCACACGCTTGTAAAGCATCTTCACAGAGAAGCAAAGATGACTTTTTTTTAAACTTTGTCATTTCAGCCTAATTGTTGCAACATTTCAAGTAAATGAACTCCACAGACTGGAGTGGACCTGCTCTTGTTCTAAGAATGACTTGCTCACCCTGTGTGGGAATGGCAGCATCTGACCCTAAACCAGCAAAAAAATTAAAGCAAGGATGAAGAAGATAAGTAAAGCCAAATAATTCAAGGAGAGCAATTTAAACTCATATTGGCAATAATAATGTGCACTGGTCCACATCTGATCTTCAGCTATTTCTAAATTACATCGAGATAATCAAAAAGAAAGAGGATCTGCTACACATTCATGTGCAGAACAAGACTCTGCAATTAGTAAGCCAAGGTCTATGGTTGATCAATAGTGACCCTCCCTGGTAGTTCTGGGTGTTTTTACAAGAGAAAGGTCATTTCTGCTATTCCAGCTGTACAAGGAAGGGGACTTTCCCTAGATGAGAAAAGCTTTACCCTGTCAGCACTGGCCATTTCTCTTGCAGGACGGTGCCCACAAGGATTTTTTTCTCAAGTTCCCATCCTATGGCACTGTGGTCAGCAGGGCATACGCTTCAGGGATCAGGTCTTCTGTCAGCTGCTTTTCAGGAAGACCCCAGGATCGCAGTGTGGCTGAGGTTGGCAGGGACCTCTGGAGGGCATCTTGTCCAGCCCCCTTGGCTCAACGCAGGGTCACCCACAGCAGGTTGCTCAGGACTGTGTCCAGTCAGGTTTTGAGTATCTCCAAGGATGGAGGCTCCACAACCTCCCTGAGCAACCTGTTCCAGTATTTGACCACCCTCAGAGTAAAAAGGTTTTTTTCTCATGTTTAAATGACATTTCTTTCAACTTCTGCCCATTGCCTCTCATCTGTTCACTGGAGACCACTGAGAAATGCCTGGCTCTGGCTTCTTTACTCCTCCCCATCAGGTGTTTACACCTGTTGACAAGATTCCCCCTGAGCCTCCCTTTTCCCAAGCTGGACAGTCCCATCTGTCTCAGCCTCTCCTCATATGACTACATGCTCCAGTGCCTTCATCATTTTAGTGGCCTTGCACTGGACTTCCTCCAGTAAGTCCATGTCTTTTGACTAAGGGAGCCCAGGGATGGACCAAGCAATCCAGATGTGTCTCACCTGCTGGCAACACCTCTCCTAATGCAGACCACGGACCAGCAGCATTCTCTGCCGTGAGGACATGCTGCTGGCTCACGTTTGACTCCTAACCTAACCTGATCTCCTTCTATGACAAGGTGACCCACTTTGTGGTTGAGCGAAAGGCTGTGAATGTTGTCTACCTAGAGTTCAGTAAAGTCTTTGACACTGTTTCCCACAGCGTTCTCCTGGAGAAGCTGCCTGCTCATGGCTTGGCTTTGCTGGGCAAAAAACTGGCTGGAAGGTCGGGCCCAGAGAGTTGTGGTGAATGGAGTTAAATCCAGTCGGTGCCAGTCACAAGCGGTGCTCTCCAGGGCTCAGTGCTGGGGTTAGTTCTCTTTAATATCTTTATCAATGATCTGGATGAGGGGATGGAGTGTACCTCAAGTAAGTTCACAGATGACACCAAGTTGTGCAGAGTGTGGCTCTGCTGGAGGACAGGCAGGCTCTGCAGAGGGGTCTGGCCAGGCTGGATCCATGGGCTGAGGCAACTGTGTGAGGTTCAACACGGCCAAGGGCCAGGTCCTGCCTGTGGGTCACACCAACCCCAGGCAGCGCTACGGGCTGGGGGCAGGGTGGCTGGAAAGGGCCTGAAGCAAAAGGGCCTGGGGGTGCTGGGGGGAAGCAACTGAACACGAGCCGGCAGTGTGCCCAGGTGGCCAAGGGGGCCACCAGCATCCTGGCTTGTATCAGCAATGGTCTGGCCAGCAGGAGCAGGGCAGTGACTGTCCCCCTACCCTGGGCTCTGGTGAGGCCGCACCTTGAGGGCTGGGTTCAGTTCTGGGCCCCTCAGCACCAGAAGGACATTGAGGGGCTGGAGCGTGTCCAGAGGAGGGCAACGGGGTGGGGGAGGGGCTGGAGAGGAAGTCCTGTGAGGAGCAGCTGAGGGAACTGGGGGTATTCAGTCTGTTTTATGGGAGGCAATATTGAAAGACTCGATACAGTCAAGACAAACACCCATTTCTCTTCCCTTCTCCACTGAGATAGTCTTTCCATCAAAGAAGCTATCAAGCTGGTCAGGCATGACTTTCTCTTTGTGAATCTATGGTGATTACTCCCAGTCACCTTCCTGTGTTTGGAAATGGCTTCCTGGACTATTTGCTCCATCACCTTCCCACAGATCACCATGAGGCTGGCAGGCCTGTAGGTCCCAGGATCTTTCTTCTTGATCTTCTCTGAAATAGGAGTAACATTTGCCTTCTTCCAGTCCTTAGGAACCTATTCCTGCCAACACAGCCTTTCAAAGACAATCAAGAGGGATACTGCAATGACACCAGCCAGCTCCCTTAGCTCTCACAGATGCATTCCATCAGGCACCACAGACTTAGGTATCTATCCAGGCTGTTTAACTATTCCCTAACCTGATCCTCCTCTACCACATAGGAGGACACCCTGCCCTGGCTTCCCCACCAGCCTTATCACCCATCTCGAGATGGAGCCCTGCTGCTCTCATATCTCCCCTGCCTTGCCTTCCCAACTTGTCCTTCCTAAAGAGCCCATTCCCTTCCAGTGCAACACACCAGTTGTGTGAGCTATCCCACCACCTTTCCATGGTCCCAATGACATCATAACTCTGCAATGGCACACACAGACCCCTCAATCCTCCTGCTTGTGCCCCACACGACATGCATTTGTGTATGGGCATTTCAGAGAGGGACCCCTGCATGCTGGTTTCCCAGAAAGGGTACGAGAGCTTTCCCATAAGTCTGTCTGGTAGGACCTTCCTTCTTCAAGTGGATGCCCTTGGGGCAGACGACCTTTAGCCTGGTTTCGTTGATTACAAGCGCCCTCCTGTTCACTTTACCCTGTGCCCCTTTGTTTGCCATCCTGGTCTACCATTTCCTCACCTGGTTTTGCTGATCTTCTCCCCACACTGCAGATCCCAGTTTAAAGCTATCTATACCAGGCTGGCCAGCCTGTTGGCAAAGATCATTTTGCCACGCTTGGTCAGGTGGATCCCATCTCTTCCAAAGAAGCCTCAGTCCTCTAAGCAGGTCTCATGGTCATGAACATCAAAACTCTGTTGCCAACACCAGGGGCATAACCAAATGTTAACTCACAAGATCTGCCTACTCCTCCTCCAGCACCTGCCCTTCACTGGCAGGAGAAAACCACCCAGGTCCCCCTCGACCATCAGCCCAGAGCCATGTAGTCACCCTTGACACTTTCCAGGTCACCCTGGCAGTAACTTGGGTGCCAGTTGCATGTCTGGGCTGGAGGTGGTTGAAGGACAAGAGCTGAGCTGTCCATGAAGGTATGCTGGGACAGGAGATCTCCAAGGGGCCGAGGAGCTTTCATGCACAGCAGCACGTCCAGGGGACTTCATAGCAGCCTGCTCAGTAGCACTAGGCCTCTTGCACAGTGCTGTGGCTACGGGCTGCTCTTCCAGAGGACTACTTGTGCAAACCAAACAATTTCTAAAGGTTATTAAATCTTTTTCTTGTATTTAGAGGCACAGCTAAGGGGGCTTTCCAAAATTTCCAGGAGTCTGGATAGGAGCTGTCAACCAGAAAACACAATTATTACAACATTAAAAGATATTACAGAGCTGATCCATTATAAAAATAACTTATAAAAAGCAAGAAAGAGTTGAACTGAATCAATTGGATTTATGTAATTCAACAGAGGTAAAAATTATTTGTTTTCACTTCCTCAGTTTCATTCACGTTCAGGTTTTCTTCTTCTGTTAAGCCATTTATAATGCTGTTTTGTAACTTTCTGATAGAGTCATAGAATCATAGAATAGTTTGGGTCAGAAGGGACCTTTAAAGGTCACCTAGTCCAACCCCCTGCAGTGAGCAGGGACACCTTCAACTAGATGCTATTGGACTTTTGCAGGGCTTAAAATGGATTACGTTTTTCCTTGTCAAAATTGTAGCTTGTATCACACTCTTTGGAAAGAAAAAATAAAAAAGAATTTCAGCAAACCAGAAATCCTCATCCCAGTTTTCTCCGTGACACGTTTCTACAAGCTGCCAGAACCTCTGCCGGCACAGGAACACATCGGCACCGACAGGGAGCGTGTGAGCACGAGTGCATGAGTCTGTCCCGGGTTAGCAGCGCTAACGCTAAACATCGTCTATACCCCTGGACCGAGGCTGCTCTTCTGGCTTTATGGCAACAAACACCGAGCAGCAAGGGCTGGACTAGGTTTGATGTGGCTCAGCTGTCAGCATCCACGGCAGGAGCATGGGACAGACACGAAAATGTTTGCAGCAAAGGTGGAGTTGCGCAGTATAAATCAGCATTGACCTGCCCAGCTGTAAAATCCAGAGCGCAACGTACTCCAACTGCAGGAAACAAGGGCAGGGAGGGACAGGACGAACAGGGATGGGTTTAAACTAAAAGAGGGAGCTGGAGCTGAGCTGGGAGGCAGCAATCCTTCCCTGGGAGGGTGCTGAGGCCCTGGCACAGGGTGCCCCGAGAAGCTGTGGCTGCCCCTGGCTCCCTGGCAGTGCCCAAGGCCAGGTTGGATGGGGCTTTGGGCACCCTGGGCTGGTGGGGGGGTCCCTGCCCATGGCAGGGGGTGGGGCTGGGTGGGCTGGGGGGGCCCTGCCCACCCAAACTGTTCCAGGATTCAATGAAATGAGACAAGGTGCTACAGAGAGGATTTGAAGAGAGGACAGCAGTTTTCCACTTTAAAATTGGAAATTAAAAAAAAATTTAGCCACAAAATACCAGATAGAGCAGATTGCAAAGCAGGATGCTTGTGAGCCGCTAGGGAGGTGCCAGCAAAAGAGTCTGAAAGCAACCGCGCAGCCTCACCAACCAGTTTTAATGCTGGGTTTGACACC
Organism: Psophia crepitans; assembly: GCA_013399095.1. Classification (NCBI taxonomy): domain Eukaryota; kingdom Metazoa; phylum Chordata; class Aves; order Gruiformes; family Psophiidae; genus Psophia; species Psophia crepitans. The sequence continues at coordinate 6,150 of VWZZ01002394.1, read as the reverse complement.
ACCGCGATCGCTGCGAGGTCTGGGCAGCCTGTCAGCGAATTTCACATCTCCTCCTGAAAAACCTTGATTCTGATGTCCGCAGCAGAGGACGGGTGCAGGGTGCGAGTGCGGCCCCGGCACGAGGGCTGGCGGGTGGCCGAAGGGAGGAGGCGGCAGCAGCGCAGCCCCAAACACTGCCCTTGGATAGAGTTTGAAGCCAAGGCTTTCAAGCCCACAGCGGGAAGCCTTGCCGCTACATGAGGGTAATAAACCGGTGTGAACGCGCGCCGCCTCCGACACGGCCATGTGCACCGGCCGCGTCTGCAGCAAGCCCTCTGCTCCGCGCGCCGGTTCCGTCACATTAACTCATCCCGCGTAGCCATGGCAACGCGTGTGGAAAGCACACCGCCGCGGCCTCCAGGTCTGCATCCGGCGCCTGTAGACCCCGGCACTGCCGAGCTTGGCCCTGCCGTGTGTGTCCTGCCCAGCGAGAAACCACTAATAAGGCCCCTTAATTTTGTTCGTCAGAAACATGTCTGTTTGCAGACTGTAGATTTGAGAGGTCTTGAAGAAAATTCCCAGAACCAAGGGGAAAAAAAGGAAATACAAGCCAACGTCTACAGCCAAACAGCGAGACCCCGGGCCAGCACCAAACTGCTTCGTTCGCTGCAAGGAGGGGGCACCGATGCTGCGTGGCTGCCACATCTGTAGCTCGTGAGCAGCCAGCACTGGCGTCTGTGACCAGCAAACCCCCCGTCCCTGGGCAGAGACCACAGCCACGGCTCCCCAGCAACACCCGTCCCCTCCGGAGCCCCAGTGTGCTGGAGAGTTCATGGGGCTACAGACAAGGTTCTCCGGGCAGCCAGTGGCAGAAGAGGGAGAACGATCTGACAGGAGGCACGACTTAAAATTACGAAGGCAATGCTGGTGGCAGAAAGAGCATGGGAAGGGGGGAGGGAGCAGAAGGAAGGCATGAAATCCATCAAACCTGTATTCATCTCATTAAAAGTATTCTTAATTTATAATGTCCTGGAATGTGGTTGTCACCCAGCTGCGCAGCCATCACCATGTTGCCTCGCGCTTCTTTTTTTCCAGCTCCTCTCTCCCACCTCACTGGGACTGCCATCAATTTCTTCCCATCAGCAGCAGTTACAGTAAATGGATTCATTTGTGGGCAATGGGAGCTGAGAGACAAAGGTGACAATATAATTAAGGTTTTTAATTCTATGCCTGAACAGTTAAGTCCAGAACTCATGATAATTAGCTAGCTGCAATGAAAGATCTTTAGTCGTTATTTTCCCTTTGTTTCATATAATTGTTCACTTTGGCCAGCTACATTTGTCCTTTAATCTGAATCCCTGCTTGACAGTGCTCTGCCTTTCCGTCTGTTCCCTGGGACTGCAGGAAGCATATCCGTAGTGCAGGAACGTACGATCGGTGAACACGGACAGCGGGCAGCATCCCTGGCCGCACACCACGGCTGGTGCCTCTTGCACACGCGCGGGGAGGGGAACGCTGCCAGAGAAAAGCGACTGCATCGCCGGAGCAGCTGAGGAGCAAGTGGATGGAGAAACAGGTAAGAAGGAAGAAGAAAGGCTCCTGATGTCATAGCACCTAAAGCAAAAAAAAGACAGAGCTGTTTCCAACACTGTAGACCTGCGTATGCCTTGCACGTGGCCCTCGGCTGCTCTTGACACTCATGGAGAAATGGTTATCACAAACTCTCAGAAATGCATCCTCACAGTTTTTTTCCTTTAAAAAACGAACAGAAGAGGTAATTGCCTGGTTAGCCTGCTAGCTGTTTTTATGCTTTTGCATTTCATAACCTACATGACTTCTGTGGGTGAGTCACCACACTGGCTGAACAGAGCAGCTTCATCAGTGGCGATGCCACCAGGAGGCCGTGATTCAAGGCAAGCAGGCAAAAACCTCTCCAAGATCACCTCCATTAGAAGGGAGAAGGAAGAAATGCCAAAAGGTTGTTTTTCTAATACTGGGCACTGCAGATATCTCGAGGCCTGCCTCCGCCTCACTGGTTACACCACCAAGCCCTAGTACTGCCAGCAGAAAACCTTCACGCCTGTCTTTGACCTGGCAGAATCAGACCATAAGGGCTGCCACCACACACCAGCGTGACCTTCATCCAGGACAAATCAGCCCGCTGGCCCACAGCACGGCCCTCCCAAACGCACAGGGATATTCATTGACACCACCACAGTTAGTCTTGGCTTTTCAGTGCTGTGCCTGTGGCAAACCTTACGCTTTCTGCCTAGTCTAGTCCCAGGCATGTGCCCTCCACCGAGACCTCCAGAGAAGGGTCCTGCAGGCTTTAGAGTTTTAGGTGTCTTGGCTCAGTATTAGTTGCTTTTTATAGGGGTTTCAGAGTGACCTTTCTGTGATTGAAAGATCTAAAGAGCCATAAATTCAGCGAGTGTAAGCAAGACATCCTTCTACTGAACCTGCATTTAGTCATAACTCAGAGGAATACGATTGAGTGAAACCAGGCATGTGTTTGGCACAAAAGCAGCAACAAGAAGCAGGAATTGGTGAGCGATAAGCTAACACATGCGTTTGGAAAGTTTCAGCAGGAATAGAACAGCAGCAGCGTTGCAGAAAGTGAACCTCTCCATGTACTGCAAAAACGGTTACAAGAAGTACCAGGAGAATGTTATGCAACACTAACTTTGACTTATCACATAACTTAGCACATAACACCAATGAGACCCTGCAGAGAGACTATTTTGGCAAGTAATTTGCCCTCTCTGACCTGCCTGTAATCCGTGATAGCACTCTCATTGCTTCAACGCTGAGTGGACTGGAAAAAAGACAGAAAAAAATGTCTTTTGAAAAAAAGAAAAAGGGAGAAGTCAGTCCTACAATGGAAAATCAAGCACTGACAGGTCATGCAATGAGTAAGTAGAAATGTTTCTGTCTACCTGGTCCTTTGTTACCTCTGGATATGGCACACACCCCCCCCCAACCTCCCATGCACCAGCTCCTTTGGTTTAGGGTAACACTTCAGCCGTGTTTCAGAAGAGCCCTGCTTTGGTTACCTTGTCCTAGGGGCTGTGCACACGTTTTTCCGAGGCTCAGAAAGCACGCACCCGGCGTCTTGCGTGAGCTGGTCAAAATCTGGCAAGCAAGGGGGGGGCTGGCACTCAGGGCCCTAATTTCATACCGGGCTCAGCCATGTCGTAAACCAGTTCAGCCCCAGGCTGATGATGGAGAAAGCGAGCTACCTAGGAATAACAGTATTGTCTTCTGCGAGAAGCGTTTAAATCCAGATAACTAACGGGCATCAGCGCCCACGCCAGCGACTGCTCTGGCCCTGTCAGTAGCTGTGTCTGGTACCTGGGGGCTGGCTTTGAAGGAGCAGGGGTAAACACGACGAACTCCAGCTTTCTACACCAAAATGACCCTTAAAATCTGCGCATGTCACTCTCAACATGCCAAAAACGCAACTTGAGTCATCAGGTCTGTTCTCCCCCCTTCCCAGTAGCATTTTTAGGGAAACAAGCATCTCTGGGGAAGGCATGTGCTCTGGTTAATAGGAATTGGGTTGGAGGCAGGGGCTCAGCTCAGCTCTTGGCACAGCTCTCCCCTCAAACCAGTGCATCTCATTCTCCTAAGCCGGGATGGCACAGCTGCCCGGGAGTTTGAGCCCGTGGACTTGCTGTGCTACATTGCTGGGTCCGGCAGTTTCTTTCCCATTAAGCTTTGACCAGGAGAAGCTCACAAGCTGTCCCCGCAGAGCCGCGGGGCAGCAGAGGCAACCCCCCCGTTAACGCCACCAACAGCGGTCCCAAAGGAAAAGGACGTGGAAGGCACGCACTGCACTGTTGGCTGCAGAGTTCATGATGCATAACGTCACTTTGGCAGCTGAATGCCGCATGTCCATCTGTACCCACACGCCGTGAGCGAACCTGTTGCTGGCTGCACCTCCCGTTGCAACCGCTGTCCCCAAGCACCCGATCTCTGCGTCCCTCGGGGCACTTCTGCCAGGGCTCTGTGGGGACAGTGTTTCCTTGAGGCACAGGGTGAGCTGAACACTTTGACCCAAGACGAACTGCAGAAGACTCTTCCCCCAGCACCTTATGAACCACCACGACCATCTGAACTCACAGCACACAGCTCCGGCTCGCGGTTGCCCCCCACGTTGCTCCCCCAGGTTTCGTTCCCATAGGGCACTGCCCCAGCAAAGGCAAGGTCTCTCATACCGCATGAGCTAGCCGTGCCTCGCCTGTGGTTTGGACACGTACCGAGCAGCAGTGCAGAAGGCACGCTGCGTGCTCTCTTTCTGCAGGAATGCCCTTAGCTCCGATACTGCCCCTGGCAAAACCACTCTGCTCCTGTCCTTCCCCGCCAGCCGGGCCGGGGCTCTGCCGGGCAGCCCTCCGCACCCACGGCTGCCTGCCAGTCCCTGCAGGCTTGGAGACGTTCCCAGGTCGGTATTTGGAAGTCTCGTTGTTCAACAGACGCAGGCACTCGCGCACCCTCTCCCCGAAGTTTTGTCCCGAATGCTTACTTACGCCTTCACTTTTTGCTGCCTCCTGGGCATGTTATTGAAACCTGCGGCAGGAGCTCATGTACGTGCTCCTGTGTCCTTGAATCCATTAACTATGGCAAAGTGATTAATTATTTTAGCCTCTTTATGGCATCACTGTTAACTTACTGCACATTCATACTTCCAGTCATATAAATGATAGTCTTAAAATAAGGAGGACATGTGTTATTGAACTATTTATTATCGGTGCTGTCTGGAGCAGAAAAAGATCCAAACGGGCATAAGAAAGCAACAAAAGTTAATGATTCAGAGATAAAATACTATGTTTTAATCTACAGGGTGTGTGACAAATCCAAGAAATTAGAAGCTAAAAGGGTACATGACCAAGGCGAGAGCCTCAGGACACATCTTCAGCTGGTGTAAAATTAGCACTCTCTTGGAGGGAGCAGCATTGTGGCTAAAACACACAGAAAACATGGAAACTGCCCGTGACCACAGTGTTTATCCTCACAGCAACCTCATGGGGGGACCAGGAGGTAGCCAAGGCTGAAACCGTGCCTGGACCCCCCTAGCCAAGAAGGTGATGCCTGCGCAGGGGTCCTTCTTCACTGGCTGTGGAGCCAGGGGTGCCCACCATGGCACAACACCATGGCATGAGCATTCACGGAGCCGTGCCCAGGGGCTCTGCCTTGGCCAGGGGCTTTGCTCCCCGTCCTGCAGGCAGCCAGTTTAACCTGTTGGGGGCTTCTTCCCCTATTCTGTCTCCATCCATCTACGCTGAACTGTCGATCTTGATGGGAATGAAAATCTGAAATGAGCACATTTCCGTGGGCTCATCTTCCTCCCACACGCTGTTACTGACCACTCGTGCTATAGTCAAGGGCACAGACCCTGGGCTCCTGAAGGTCTCCTTGAACCCTCTCCTGACGCACAACCATGTCTGCTGCTCTCCACAAGCTACCCACACCAGAAGCCTCCCTGCCACATCAGCAGACAGGCATCGTGGGACACTTCAGCGTGGAGATGCCAGGACCAGAGGCAGTCTGTGAGATCCTCCCCTCCTGCTGCCACCCCATCCCCTGCCCGCCTGTCCAGTGGGGGAACCATCCGCAGCCGGGTACGGACCATCTGCTCACTCCGCAGCCGGGGGGTCAGCGAGCTTGGTGCTGGGGGACACACGACGGTGCAGCACAAAAGCCAGGGCTTAGAAAAGCTGGCCCAGAGGTTTTCACCCTGTGATTCATTCATGGGATTACTCTGTCTTGTGTAAAATAATAAATACGGAAGAAAAGGAACTCTTGGTCTGAAGCAGAGAACAAAGAGGGGGTAATCAAAAACCGGCATTTCTCCAGGCCAGAGGAAAAAAGCCCTGACTGCCAGACGAGCACAAGGAAAAGAAATCTCTTCTCAAGGGTGCGGGCAGAAACCCCCAGGGCTGAGCACAGCATCAGAATTTCGGGTCGGTCCAGGGGGAGGGGCAGCACCCAGAGAGCAAAGCGGCAAACCCAGCCCGGGCGCAGCAGCGCCAACATTGCGATGTCTGCTGATGCGCAGCGTGGCACCTACAGCAGCCGCCCCTCTGCAAGCAGGGCTCTGAAAAGAGAAGGGGTTTCTAAATCTGAACAGAGACGCCCCCAAACTGTATCCCCGTGTGCCGTAAGATGAGC
>VWZZ01002393.1:86241-150338 GCA_013399095.1 Psophia crepitans | reverse complement strand
TCTCAGCTGAAACCAGGGCAGGGGAGATTGTTAATATGGGATTCCTTATTTGTAATGCATTTACATGTCCATCCCATGTGAATTTGAGTCAAGTTTGATTTCTTGAATGGTCCTGGCAAAATCCAACATGCTTTACTTCTTTGCCTGTGAAGGGTGGAGAGGGCAGCCCTCTCTATGTGGGGAGGATGTTTGTAGGCTGATGGTTGTAAAAGGGCCATGAAAGATGGGTGTGAGGTCTTGCTTTAACCAAAAACAGCTGCATGGCAAAATTCAAGGTGTTGTGCTGTTTACTGGAGGTTTCTTTTAATTCCCATCTGATTATACTGTGATGCTTTCGCTTCTTGAGGGAAAGAACTGCTACTTTAGTGTTGGTGGGACGTGTACCAGAATAACCATGTGAACTCATTGGCTGGTGTGCATGGCAGAGGAGGCACAATGCAGAGTTCAGACATCCCCTGCCTGTTGTTAGATCAAGGAGAAGTCATGCCACCATGCCTCCTTGAAGAAGCACAGGTTGCCCAGAGAAGTTGCGGATGTCTCCTCCCTGGCAGTGCCCAAGGCCAGGTTGGATGGGGCTTTGGGTAACCTCGTCTAGTGGAGGGTGTCACTGCCCATGGCAGGGGGTTGGAACTAGATGGGCTTTGAGGTCCCTTCCCACCAAAACCCGTCTGATTCTATGATTCTGTGACAAGCAGGATGACTTCTCCCATCATTATTGGTGATAGCAGAGTCTGGTAGCTGCTGGTGAAGGGTATCTCCATTCTTGGAGATATTCCAAAGCCATCTGGATGTGGTAGTGGACACCTGGCTGTAGGTGGACCTTTTGAGGTCCAGAGGTCACTTCCCAACCTCATCTGGTCTGTGACCGTGAAGCTGGAGCTGGGTGTCTTCATGGCCAGTGTGTCAACTTGCCTGCTGGACCTTGGTGGGTCTTGGAGGTTGCGGACAATGAGATAGGAGGACATGGCTCAAGTCAGAGCTGAGCCTACGTGTTGTCTGCTCCAGGTTGTCCACAGCCTTGTGTCCCCAAGGCTGAAACTGTGTCACTTCTTGCCTTCACGGTACGCTTTTGCAGTGGGCGAGGGGACTCTGCATTGCAGTGAGTGAGGATTCACACAGGAGGGGAGAAGCCCACGCACAGCGCCGGGACACCGCCGCAGCTGGCGGCAGGAGAGGCTGTGCCAGGCTGCGCCGTGGTCCGGACAGCGCCGCGTGCCTTCCAGCGAGTAACCGCCTTTCCCTCCCTCCTAGAATGGCAACAAGGAGAGCTCCCTTGACATGCTGGGCACGGACATCTGGGCTGCCAACACCTTTGACTCCTTCAGGTAAGCTGGTTTTAAAACGCTTTAAGAGAGAGATGGGCTGTGCCCTCTCTTAACCTTTGCCCGCGTGTCCATCCTGTCGTGTCCGTCCCCAGACACCAGTGAGTATCCTGCCGGTACCCACGTCGCTGCTCCTCCCCATCCCCATTTAGCCCACAGCACTGAGCACAATCAATCTACTTAAAGCATCCTATGTACTTAGGAGAGGCTGCCGGGTGGGTTTGCAGTCCAAGCATCTGAAACCGGTACTGATGTGATTGCTTGTAATCATCTGAGAGCTGCACAGGCAAGACTTGAGGCAGCTCTGAGCTACTGCTCCAGGACTTTCTGTTCCATTAATTGGCGGTGTGATCATGCATTTGCGTCACAGCTGCTGAGAGGAGCTTTTCAGCTGCTGCGTCAGTGTGGGGAAAGTGGTGAAATATGCTTTCTGTCCAGTTTTATACACCTCTCTTTGTGCCTGGAGCACTACAAGAGTCTGTGGGGGTTGAGTTCCCCCCTAAAACTTTCTCCAGGCTGTTGAAGCAAGCAGGTTGTGCAGGACCAGAGAGAACATCTCTATTGCATGGACCAGACCACTACCTGTTGTGATACATCCTTGATACGGAGAGCAAGTATAGTTAGCAAGTTGTGTGCCGCATCATGGTGCATCATACATCAAAGCTAGAGGTTTAGTGCAAGCAACAGGAGTTCAGCATCTCAAAAAAAACCCCAGAAGCAATGAAAAGAAACGTGATGGAGCAGCTTGAAGACTGGAGGCCTTGTGTTCTGCAGCACGGAGCAGTGCCTCCAGAAGTACCAGCTTTCCTTGTCTGCAGGCTCCCATGTGCCCTCTGCTCTTCAGCTCTAGGGTGTTTAATTGGTAGTGGACTTTCTTTCGTTGTCTTTCCCTGTTTTTTTCTCCTAGTGGTGCGACGTGGGACTTGCAACCTGAAAAACTAGATTTCACCCAATTTCACAGGAAGCTGCGAAACACCTCCAAACACCCATTGCCTCACATAGACAGAGAAGGGTGAGTGCTGTGCATGTGATACCATGGTGACCAGCAAGGTGTCTAACTTCTCCCTTGCACAGGCAACACTAGCTTGGTAGCAGGACTTAGGTGGAGGACAGGGAAAAGAGGTGCTGGTCCACATACAGGGTATGAAGATGAAGATCAGCTCCTCTGTCATCCAGTTCTGGACTGGAGCAGAGCTGCTCGCTGTACTTTGCATTGCTTAGTAGAGTTCCATCTTTAAATCATGCTGGATCCGAGTCTCCTAGATGTAAACATCTCTGAATATTGCAGGAAAGAATATTGGTTTAGTTACAATTCCCACGAGTGACAGGGCTTCTGCTGTTCTCCCCAGCAAGACTTCAGGAAAGGAGAAAGTATCAGTGTGCTGCACGTAGATCTAACTGTTCACCTCCGATCTGCTAACAGTAAAATATCTGCTAGCTGTGAAAATGCCAAGCAGCTCCTTTTGGTGGTGGCAACTTCCAGGGGCTTCCACAGTACTGCTGGATTTCTCTTTGGTCGTTGGTGTGTCGAGCCAGATAAATGCATACTGGCACCAAGGGGTTCACTGATGTTGTTTAGATGGACATCAGCATTTCTCTGCAGATTCTGTCCTTGAGAAACAGTCATAATATGGTTTTTCCTCTCCTTACCATTTCATTCTGGTGCTTAATGTGCTGGCAGCACTGTTCAGGGCTGCAGGTAGTATTACCTGTCATGTTATCCCAAGTTATGACAGGCTTCAACGCATCCCTGCCGCTCACTGCAAATCTCTGCTAAAGGAAAAAATAGAGTAAGAACTCCATAACCACATTTTATCCCATCAAAATTTTGTCATTTTTTTTCCTAGTCATTAATCATTTCCTGTCCATAGAGGAAGGAAAAAAGTCAAAACGGGTCTAAAAGGCAGGGTTGAGAAGATTGCTTCTCATTGCCGCGGCGTAGGTGGGGATGGAAATCCTCTCTCGGATAAGTTTTTCTGTTGCTGAGTTGGTTTTGCCACAGCAAAGGCCAATGCCGTACACTTCACTGGGCTGCGTATCTCGTTGGGAAGCACCAGGGTAGCAATCCCAGCCCAGCCCAGGTACAGCACCTGCAGGAGGTTCCTGCGCTGTAGGGTTACAGGCAGACTCGCACGACTGTTTAAGCCTTTTGTTCCTGCCCTCCAAGTATTTACTGCAGGTATACAAACAGCAGTTTTCAGAATGTTTGGAACAATCTGACATAAAATTTCTGAGTCACTAAGTGTCTTAGTCATGTTTACTCCCATTTCTACAGATGGTTCTGAAAAACGAGATGAAAATAAGATATAATGTGCTCCGTGGTTGATGGTGCTTGCCGGATGATCCTACCAGTGATACTGCTACACAGAGGGAGAACGCAGCAGCGTCTGCTTTGTGTCTGCCTCCCGTTCCTGGGGCACTGGGAATGCTCAGGGTGCAAACAGGTAGAGAAGGCAGCGTGGAGAGGAGATATTCAATCGCTTCTAAATATTACAGCTGCAAAAATGAGATAAGAATTAGTGCATACACAGAAAAGTTAAACAGATGCCACGTGCATCTCCCAAAATGCAGGCCATATAAGTAATCCTCGAGAACAGACGGACCACGGACAAAGCTAGTTTTATTGTTTAAAGAAAATTGAATTTCTAAAGTTGTCTCTGTTGTGCATTCATCAGCTCTCCATGCTGAATCTGTGCTGAGCACGATTCAGCTTGCTGAACCTCCAGGAATCTCCACCTGTTTGCTGGACATTTTCCTTCTTGCTTGACTGGGGGTTTTTAACATGCTAGCTCTTCAATCAAAAATCTGATGGGAAAACAAAAAAGGATACTGTTCATTGTGTGTTTTCTACACTGTAAGTACCAAAGGGACCGTTTTATTCCTCAGTCCAATCCATGCCATGTAGTTGCATCCAGCTGATTGGCCTCAAGTGTCCTTTGCCTGGCTGCAGCGTTTTCCTCCAGCAAGACATCCGATTTTATTTGCAGATACCGAGTTTGTTGGTTTGCTGAATAAGCGAAGTGAAGCTGTTAAAGAAAACTAGGGAACTGTCCCTCATTTCTGACCTGAATTTGCCTTTAATTTCCAATGTTAGCTCTTGCCGTGCGTTTTTTGCTCTTCCAGTTCAAACAACCTTTTGTAGCTGATATTTTCTCTTCATTCCAGGTATCTCCCAAGCCCACGTATCGCTGTAGGTTTTCCCATACTCTTAAGAAATTTCTCAGCCACCCCTTTGAAACGTGGCTGCCAGAACTGCCTGAGGGCCTGTGGTTCAGGCTCAGCTGTGCTGCCTGTGGAGGACAGCTGCCTTCATCCCCCTAATCCCTGCCTCCTCATACCCTGCCGTAATGCCACAGTCCAGCATCAGACGTTCACCCCGGAACAGTCCCCATCCTTTGCAGATAATCTTTGCCTACGATACGCTTGCCTGTTCTGTGCCTGCAGCTGATATTATTTATCCCGTGGTGTTTGACTTGATTTTTCTCTTTTTTTCATATACATACACAAACTGTATTTTTGCCTTTTTAGATCAAAATATTTCATATATGAGGGAAAGTCAATTGTTGAACACCTCTGATTAGCACCGTAATGAATTAGGGTGTTAATTAAATTACGCATTTCCATTCAGCTTGCTGGTTTTCAAGCTTGGTGCTTTAGCACATTCTACTTCTCTGCTTTTTTTTTTTTACCCCATTTGCTGTAATTCCACCAAGATCTGTTGTTGTTTGACTTCTAGGAATTGATTACTTGGATCTGCTGCTATCAAAGTTTCTGTCTAATATATGTTATTTAACCATATCTTGTCACTAATTGGTCAAAAATACATTATCATTCTTGCATAATAAGAATAGATCATCTCAATTGTTTATAAATGCAGGAGGATGATATTTACTGACCATTTTTGATTCTTGTATATCTCTTCTGCTCTCTGCTTCCAGCTAGTGATTATCTTTGGATTTATTTTTTTCCTTTCTTGATACAAGAAAGTCCTTCAGCTCCCAGCTATGCATTTGGTCTGTCAGCGCTTAGCTTCTCACCCCATTTTTTTTTTGCGTTTCTAGTTGTATGTTTGTATTGTATCAATTGCTGTTTGCTGTCTGAGATATATGTTTGTGCTTGCTCACTGACACCTTTCTCAGCTGGGGAACAGGAGCGCCCGTGGAGACCAACAAATGAGAAGTGCTTCAAAGGAAACATTTTTTATTACATTTTTTCTCCCCATATTTTTTATCCAGGTGGGCTGTGCTTTCAGTGTTGCTTGGTCTGGGAATTGAATCACCCAATGCCGCTGCTCCAGACTGCTTTTGGTTTTCTCAGTGCAGCTATTGCCAAAAACATTTGAATGCTGTGATGAATGATGCAGGTGGCGAGAACTGGGAAAAGCATTTAATTTTGTATTAACAGCTTTACGCCCACTTGGGAGCGTTTTGGAGACACGGCTTACTCACTTCACAAAGCTCGTTTGTTTTCATGAGGGTCCTTTGCTGTAAGAACTAATCTTCCCCATGTGCCATCATAGAAAATTAACTTAGTTCCAGCAAGGTTTCACTTGGTTTTGTTTTTGTTTTCTTCTTGCCACAGGCTTGGAAAAGGGAAATACGAGGACGGTGATGGCATCAACTTGAACGACATAGAGAAAGTCCTTCCAGTTTGGCAGGTGGGTGATGAGGACATCTCCTGCCCATGGTATGGTGGAGACCAGCAGCTCCCTGCCTTACTTTTCCGTAGGAAACCCTCCCCAGAAGTGGGAAAGCCTGGGCTGGATGAGCTGAGCTATGGTCCTTGCAGGTTTGTGGTGGAGAATTATGCCTGTGGTTTCAGCAGGCTTTGCTGTGAGCCTTAGTGCTGGGCAAGGGCAGCTGCCGCAGAGACTTCGTTGGGAGGTGGAACGTTGAGGACAGTATATGCATACATACGTATGTACATATCTATATACACGTACATGAACGCAGGGCTCGTATATTTTAGGAAAGAAGGTTCTGATAAGCAGCAAACCCCTGACAGCTCCAAAATAAGTTGCTGCCAAGAAGGTGACCGTGATGGTCTGCTGACTCAGATGTTTCCCCTATGGAGTGGATGTATGTTTATATGCAGTGGTCATCCATGTGTATGTTTTCTCTAGCCTGTTTCTTCTCTACATCTATTTCCACATCCCAGTTTTGGTGGTTCTGGTTAAATGACTTTTGATGCTTGGATGTTGGGGAATGGCAGACCCATCAGTTAAAGAACTGATGAGACCCTTAGTTAAAAAAACCCAGTAAATTGGTCAATTTGTCAGCATCATGTGTTTTTTCGCTTTCCAGAGCCCTAGTCCTCAAAGGCGCTGAGTGTTGTGGGCTGGGCAGGTTTCTGACGATGCTCAGTGTGTTTTTGCTGAAGTCTCCTCTTCGTCTCCAGAGGGAAGGATGGTCATCTCGTGCTGTGGCAGCCTTACTCTTTTCACTGCTGAGCAAAGAGCTTGCCAGGCGTCTTGTTCATGCATCATGTGAGGGAAAAGCCTTGCTCGTCCTGCAAACCATGTAATGATCTTACTGTTTCTTTTGGGTGAGCTGGCTGGCACTAAACACATGAACTGGTGGAAAGAGTGGAGAAGAGCTGCTGACTCTGGCAGGGAGAAGCGCTGCCTGCAGCTGCTTTCTGCTCAGTCTCTTCCGTGCGTGGTATGTCTGGACTTTAGTTCACAGGGAGAAAACGATAGGTTCAGAAACAGACCCCAGTAATTCTGCAAAATATGGTTATTTTCCCTGAGGAATAATTGGAAATGAGGAATCAAACCTTCTTTGGTGTGCAGGGCTGATGTTCCTCTCTAGACTTTAATTTCTTTTATAATTGACAGCTATTAAATAAGCCAGGTCCTCCTGGTCTGGTTACCACCATTGATTCCAGTGAATTAATACCAATATATGCCTTAATATCTAGCTCAGTTCTTAGCGTGGTAGCTCTAAGCTGGAAGGCCTAGGGGGAACGCTGGTTTTGGTGTTTCGTTTGCTCCTCTGGGCAGACTCATGCAACACTACATTCTTTTGGAGACTCATTTACCTAGGCATGTACAGTCATATGTGCCTGTGGGAATGAGGAGCTGGGCAGTTCGGGGCGAGGATTTATTTTGTTTGGCGTTGACAAGTGAAATACTTGCAGACAGCTGGTTTAATCCTGTCGTATCATTGTTAGCTGGGTTTGAATGCGATCGTGCAATGCCGACAGTGATTTTGCTCATCTTTATTCCTTGTTTCAAATGGCTCTGTGGAGCGCAATGCGTGGGGGCATGAGGGAAAATATTCGTGTGAGCCGAGGGAAGAAGAATCTTTCACCTTCCATGGGGCTTTCCCACACTGCAGTTGTGTTTGTGTCATATGCCGAAGAAGAGGCTTTTCAGACTGGAGATACATAAACTCTTATTCTGTCTGTGTTTGAGATCTCATGGGTTGCTTACAGCAGCCATGCATGGGTGGAGGGGATGATTAGCATCCTCCAGTGCGACTGGGCCAGTCTGAGCATCCTCTAGCACAGCTCCAATCCAAATGTTTTGCTGCTGAATGTGCTTCAGCAGCTACAGCAGGGTTAAGGGCACCGAGTTTGAGAGAGGTAGTGAGTCTTACTTGCAGGCCACCTTGGAAACTTGGCTTCCTTTGATGGTAAAGTATGATTGACATAGGACGTGAATCTAGAACTAATTTCCAGTATACCTCCAGGTCTGTGTGTGTATCGCTATAGAGAGCGACAATGACCCCCCAATGGGTTAAGCAGAATATTCTGGATGTCTGGGCATTAATATATATATGTGAGTTTTGCTGCTGGAATCTTTCAGTAGTATTTTAAGAAAATACTGCGAGGAATGACTGTGATTGTCAATTAAAAGGTGAAAAAGTAAACAAAACCCAAAACAACCTCCCCCAAAACCCTCTTTCTTCATAGCTGTCTGAGGGGAAAAATGCTTGCTGACAGCCTTTTGTTTTGAAATTGGAGAATGCGTGCAGCCCACTCCCTGGAGATGCTCTCGGCCAGCTCAGCAGCACGGTGCGCTCTGCCATCTCGTGGACATGCACAGTCAGGAGAAGCCAGCTCTACTGCAGCGCTGGGCGCAGTTCCTTCATGACAGCGATGACAGCTGGTAGTTTTGAAGTTTCCTCTTGCCCCATTCTTTTCAAGGCTCATCTGGGGTGCTTGTTTTTGTGGGCAAATAGGCTTTGTTTGGAAAGCTTTATGGCTAGGAGCGCATGAGGTCATTGCTTTGGCTCAGCTCATAAGCCGTAACCTCTTCATTTCTCCTTACTCATAGAAGTCTGTCGTTGGATTTGGGCATTGATTCACCTCAGTGCTGCCAAAAAGTGACTTTGGAAGAAAGTAATCTTTTGAAGATAATTATTCCCCATTCATAAGGTCTGTTTTTTATTGCACTCCGGGGAGGATCGGTTGTCTGCTGCGTTAGAGAAGCACAGCTCAGAAGCAGAGACAGTCTTCATCCTCTCCATTTTCACCTCAGCTGGTTTGTTGGAGGAGACCATGTAACCATCCTGGCGTCATGATGTCATGGGGAGGGCTGAGTCAGTGCGTTTTGCTTTTGCTCCCTTCGGCAAATGCTTGGAAAGGCTTTCAGGCTTGGATATGTCACAGCTGAATACCCCAGTCCTAGGTACACTCTTCAGACTGCAAGCCCTTGGCAAACTCTACACTTAACCAGCGAAACCAACCCAAGGGGTCATTTACTCCAACCTACCCTCCATCCTCCCTGTGAAACTGCTCACGAAGGATACAGGAGGCTGCATGTCATGGGGGCATGCTGTGAACGCTGCCAGACACGAGCAGAGAGTTTTGGGACACATCCCAAGTGGTTCCTGGACTGGCATCTTGCAGTTTTTGGCTTTCAGTTTGCTGGACTCGTGCCTTTAGGATCGGCCTGCCCTCTGAATGGTGTGGCTGTGCCTGTGCTGGGCAGCTACTCCTTGTCTTGTGTTTTAGGAGGTAGAAGTGATGCGGCACTTTTGAAAGGCCTACAGGGCTTTACTGATGCAATGGGATAAACTTGGAAGACAGCATTAATATTGTTTGGTTTGGTGTCTTAATTGCATCACAGCTCATCTCCTTCCATTTCCGTATTGATTTTTGACCCTTTTTGTCATATGCTTGGGGTTACAATGAGCTGCTTGTTTCTCTTCTGGCTACAGTTGTCATCCAGCTTCCTTGTTGGATGAGAAACAAGGGAGCAGTTCCTTAGGAGAAAGGCAGACTCTGTAAGTTGTTCATGTTCCCCTAGCACCACTGTATTCCTGACTTTGTCCAAACAGGCTTAGAAGCGCTGGGACTCCTGACCATACTGAGATCCCACCTGAAATTAGACACCTAACAGCCATTTCTGCCCTCTCTTCTTGGGACCCATCCTCCCTGACAAGTATTTTCAAGTCAGACGTCATGTGAGTAAAGGTGGGACCTGTGTGTGGGCTGTTCACTCGGGATTCCTGCCGTAGGAGAGCTGTGAACATGCTGGGGCATGATTTATTGCATCTCAGTATAGAGGTCTAGAGAAGGTGAGATGATTCCCATAAGGATACTTGTGTCCTTTCGCTGTCAGCTCTGCAAGGAGCCCAAAGGGACCAGCTCATACATGGACTTGTTAGGTATGCCAGGTTCCTTAAGAGAGATGAAGCCAACCTATGTGTCCAGGGAGAGAAGGGTGGGTCGTGGGTGAGCATCCCCTCTGCTGTCACTCTGCATGTGAGGGGAGGAGGCTGATGTCCAGCACTGGTGTGAGGACTTGGTCATGGAGCCTACAGACTGCTGACCCCTTGGGGGTGGTGGTGGCCGGGGCACAGGTCTATTTGGAGCTCAGGGATGGCTCTTTTGTGGCGTGGTGTTACTTACCATCACCATGCAGATTCCTCATCCTCTCCACATCCTATCTTGCTTACTCTTTCTGTACTACAGGATTGGGCAGTTCTGTTTTTAGCTAGCTTGTTAGCCACCCCAGATCCCTCCTCTTTCAGAGCCTTGGCCACAACAATGGGGCCCTCTCTCAGTAGGCTGTTCTACATCAGTAGAGCTGGGGTGGGCTCCTGCCTTTGGCATCCCCTCCCACTGGGAGTGGTCTGATCCATGATGTGTGCCCCATGTGCTGTATGTCCCTCCTGCCACCCACAAGGTCTGACTCTGACATCTTTAAGTGTCCACCAAAGGCTTTTATGAACATGTTGGAGTGGCTCCCTAAGAGCCTCAGACCAGGGGAATTTCTTCTCCCCGCCCTCAGATCCTGCTGGACTCCATCCAGAGCATGTAGGCATGGCATTGCTTTCAGAGAAGGTTTCTAGTCTAACAAGCCAGCTTCCCATATCCCAAGGGTCTTTCCAATACTGTAACTGCTAAAACCACTGTGGAAAGTCCCTGTCAAAGAGCCAAGATTTACTTGAGTATAGGTCACAATGTATTGGGAGTCAGATCTCCACTACTGAGTAAAAACCTTTTGTTTTGTCGTGACTTCCAGTAAGACATGGTCTCTCTGTGGCCTGTTTTTTGTTGCGTTTACCTGAACTGACAATGACAGTCTCCTTGGGCTCAGAGGGCAAACTGCCATGGTCACGAGTAACCCCTTCAGCATCAC
The DNA here is from genome assembly GCA_013399095.1 of Psophia crepitans. Taxonomy (NCBI): domain Eukaryota; kingdom Metazoa; phylum Chordata; class Aves; order Gruiformes; family Psophiidae; genus Psophia; species Psophia crepitans. The sequence goes on along the minus strand of VWZZ01002393.1, from coordinate 139,424 downwards.
TCCCGTGTTAGAGTTAAGGCCACTGTTGACCAAGGAGGGCAGATGAGACATTGTCATCTCCAAAGCACTGGAGACAAGAGATCTGGACCAAGGCTGGTTTACCTTCCATGCAGGCTCTTGCAAGGGCCAAGCCTGGACTTTGGCAGTAGAGCACAGTAGCTGTGAGCCCTGAACCAAGTTATAAACACCGTGGTTTTTATTGGTTGTGCAGAAAAGGGGAGATCTTCCAGTGGGTTTTTCAGATTGCGGTGGTCTTGCGTACCATATAATAGACTTACTGCATGAAGAAAGCACCAGGGAAATGCCCAAGAGCTTTGGCATTTCTGTTATTATTAGTAATATTATTAGTAATATAATTATTTGTAGTAGTCTTAGTAGTAGTAATATTGTTAAGGTTCAGAGCTGGTTTCTGAATGTGACAGGTGAGAGGGAATCTCGCTTCTCAGGGCTGGTTTTATCTTTCTGGCTGTCACCCAGTTCAAGCAGACTTAGTGATGTTGGGTCATAGTCCATGGGGTATCTTCTGAACCAGGTAGGAACAGAGATGCCTTTTTTTTTGTGATTCCTGGAGCTGGTACTGGTCAGCTGTGCAGGGCTGGGGCCAGGCTGCCCTGTTGTTTGGAGAGTGGTGGACCTGTAAGGAGCTCCTGCCAGGATGGGGGGCACTGCGTTGCTCTCGCACTCCGGTTGGGTTCAGAGACACAGATTTGGGATGTGCAAGGAGAGTGGGTGGAAAAGGTAAGGGTGGCATACGTTGCAGACCTGAAGGTTGGCTTGGTGTTTGGTGGCCGAGGGGACAGGGCTGGTGGCAGAGAGGAGCCCTGCAGCACTAGAGGGCACTGCGTCCTCACTGCACAGCCCTGAAACGCAGCTCTGCGCAGAGGAAACAAGGCTTTTTCCAAGCAGAAACCTCGCTCCGTGATGGCTGTGTCTTGCACCCTCCTGTGCCAGGTCATGCTGCTCACCATCCTGCTGTGCCCACCTCAGGTTCGGGGTGCACGTTCTGGATGGGGGGCCCGGGGTTTGCGGAGGGGGAAGGTGTTTCGCTGCTGAGTTTGCTAAGCACCATGCATCACTGTGAGCCGCAAAGCAGATGGGCCCTGGGCAGAGTGGGGTTAAAACTGTAGGTGTCTGTGAATCCCCCGTTCTTGCCTTGACCACGCACCACTCGTTTCGCCAAGGGGAGCTGGTGGCCAGGGATTGGACATGCCCCACAGCCCGGGTATTCCTCGCTAGCATAGCGACACCTCCCCAGCTCCTCTTGGAAATCCCACTTCTGCAAATGTAGTCCTCAGCTCTGCTCCTATGGGGTGTTCTGGCAGGGCTCTGGCCCAAGCGCCTCTCCACATACCAAGTAGCACTGTCAGATGTGCTGGGGGGTCCTCTGGAAGATGCTACTGCCCCATCAGATAGAGAATGTTCCTCTAAACACACACATTCGCATTTGTCCAACTGGTCTTGTCCCCCATCTACCCTATTGTCCCCACCCACTTTGAAGGACATGCCAACCTCAGCAAGAAGCAGATGAAGATCACGTGGTGGTGTCCATTGCTGGACTGTCTCTGTTCCATAGACCCCAATATGCAAGGCACTGGTTTGCGCTACAAAAAAAAAAAAAGGCAAATAATGGGATTTTGGCTGCTCTGCAGCTTTTCCTTGGGCCAGGCTGATGAAGGGGTAGACACAAAGAGGCTGAGTGGCAGGACTAGGCTGGCCTTACCAGTAGGAGATGGTGGGTTTTGGGTTTGTGGCCAATGACCACAAGGAGATGAGAGAAGAGAATGGGAGAGCTGGATGGGTAAGTGTGTTCCTGGGAGACTGTGGAAGAAAAATCCTCTATTTTGCTTTTAAGGAGTTCACAAATAGTTTTAGACCTGAGAACTACAGTTTTCTGGGGAATTAACTGATTTGGGTATGGGGACTTGTACTGGGTTATAAATAACACCTTGGTAGGCATTTGAGGCTCAAAAATGTCACCACATTGAGTTCTGGCTCAAACATACTGGAGAACAGCATGGGCTTTTCTCAGCCTTATAGTTGACTTCCCTTTCAAAAAGGTTTATTTTTGTGCAGCTATACAATATCCAAAGCAAGCCTGAAGGGTTTTGTTTTGGTTTTCCCAGTCCTTTCTATAGACTGTAACACACACCCCACACCCCCAAATCCTGCCTGAATTTTAGCTTCTGAATAGTGTTACATCTTTTTCTCCCTTGTTTTCCCAGGGGATTCATTAGAAATCTGAGAGGGCTTTCGCTGCAGTCCCTTGAATATGCTGAATATTTTCCTGAAGCTGGTTGTGGAGTAATGATTAAGTTAAAAAAAGTTATGAAAAGTAGCATAGAAAAAAAAAATAATCCAGATTTTTAAAGATCCTGAATAAAAACTCAATGTATCTTTGGTCAAGCAACTATTTCTGCTGGCTTGACTATTTCCACGTCCTAATCCCCTTCCCTGCTCTCAATGAAAGACCTGAATTTTTAATAAAATAAAGGGAAGGAAGGAATTTTCTCTCTAAAAAAAGTAGACATACCGCAGGACCAGAGAAGAGAGACGTGCATATGTCTGCGTTGGCAGAGGGACCTACAGAGCCTAGAAACACATTGCTCTCTGAAAATCCTGCTAATGGGGGATGTCCTCATCCCTTGTCTGACAAAATACGAGGTTAAAGTTTCCTGTCGCATTCAAAAATTTCTTCTTAACCAGAAGATGCTTCCCCCTCCCCCTGTTTCTGCTGCCTTTCCTCTGATGTTATGGAAATAGAAACCAATACAATAAATGAGACCAGAAGTTCTTAAAATGCGAATTTCCTGCCTGGAGGCAGCAGGTAAGTGAATGCCATCCAGCTTGTGGAGATGTATATATAGCTATGGGTGTAAATATAGGTATTTAGTGGCAGGATAAGTGTTTATTGCAATCCAAGGTGGTTTGGTCAAAGATTGTCCCTTAAGTGGGAAATTTATTGCTGCACACGACGCCGTGATGTCTCTTCCGCGGGGAAAATAAAGACTGTTTATGAAGGGAATTAAATGATGTTCTCGCCTGCGGTAGCAGACCGAGCTCTGTAACCCAGAGGTCCTTTCTAGTCCCGTGTTTGGATTGTCCCTCACTTTATGATTTTAAAAATACTTTCGGGGTTTGTTTGGGTTTTTTAAGGTACTCCATGAACTTTTCTGCTGGCTCTAAAAATGACAGGCACTTGGCTGTACGCGTGCTGCCGTGGTCCGTGAAAGAAAACTCTATGCCATCCCTAAAACGCCTTTGCCGGATGGTGTGGTTGAAGGGTTTCGTTGGGGCTAATAGAAGCAGCAAGAGGAACGCGATCTCCATGCTTTTGGCAACACAATGCTGTCCCGGTGTCCATGTCCCCCAGGGTTATTCTGCTCTGCTCCATGCCTGCTGGTACCACTGTGGAGAAATCCCTCATTGTTGACTTGCTTGCTTTCTAATTCTTTAAAGAAAAAAAAAATCCTGTAATGTATGAGCAGAAAAACCACTGGAGAATGATAAAACTTCATTTCTTCCTGCTTTTGTGACCCATTTGATTATTTCGTTTCTCATTGTATATTCTTCCGAGGCGCCTTGTCCGAACGGAAAGAAAATATGTATGCTGATAGAAACCGTTTGTTTCCCCTTGGCTGGGCAAAATAAGCAGGTATCACATAAGATATGGATTGCTTCTGCTTGGTGGTCCTGGGGAGGGAGCTGCTGGCATTTATTCCATCAGGTGCCTGTGAGTGACGTTCCTTAAAGCTGGTGGGCTTTGGCCAGCTTTCCTCTTGGGTCTGTGAATAAATGCAACATAAAAATATCTGTTCCCCAATTTTGAGTCACTGCTTGTTTACTAGATAAGAATTAAAAGGTTTGGGGTGGGTAGTTGCATGGATATGGTTTGAAGCAGCAGTGGAAGGGATAAGACACCCTGTCCTGTTGTTTCATGGTTGCTTTGCAACAATAATATGGACCAAAGACAGATTTTAAGATTCAAATGTGAAGCACAAATTTGCATTTGTTGTCATTTGAAAGAAAACATGAGTCCAGGATGATCTTCAGGTTTCCAGGCATGCTGGGCATGATGGTCGTGGCAGGTCTGTTCCTGCCATTGAGCCTGTGGTCAGTGAAAGCTTTGTTTTCCAAAAGCAGAGGTTTAGGGTGGGCTTTTTTTAAAGCTTTCTTCTCATTTTGGGTGGTTTTCATCCATGCCACTGCCTCCGTGGAGCTTGTTCAGTCCTGCAGCTAGGACATCTGGTGTAGACAGCACTAGGAGATGTCAGGGATGAAGGAGTCTCGGGGTTGCCTGTGGTTGCAACCAATGCAGCCTAAAGGCAGTGAAGAACCTGGGAGCTAGGCAGGTGACCATGGATCACAGTTGGTCTTGTAGATGCAACCAGTGTGCTAAAAAATCATCTCCTTGTGTACAGATTTTGTTCTGGGAACCCAACAGTGGGTTTTGATACCTGGACTGTTGGGCTAAAGTTTTCACTTGTGCTTTATTTTGCTTTTGGTGCAAATCATCCCCATGTGCCTTAAGGCTTCAGGAACCGGTGTGGTCCCTGTTCTCCCCATGGTATCGCTACCCAGTGCCAAAAACAGGTCACCACCCCAATAAGCAGAAAGGCAAGGAGTCAAACTCATGGTAAAATGGTATTTCAGCGAGAAGGAGCGAAGGGGGTAAAGAAAAATACCCTGACCATTATTGTGTGAGTGGCCACCTTGTCGTGCAATCACAATATCGTTTTTCTATTTTATTGTTTTTATGGTTGGGTTAACAATTAAAAGACTACGCTGCGCTTTGGTTTTTCCAGTCTGCTGCATCGTGTGACCCTGGTGACTCCAAGTTAAGCCTCATTATATAATGGTGGGGTGTTTTTTTGGAAAACCTCCATTTAATCCTTTTGGAGCAGAATTTGCTGGTTTTGTTTTCTTTCATATCGTCGTCTCGTTTCCCCCCCCGCCTACCCCTTCCCCGGCAGGCGCACACTGGAGGCGTCAGTCTGGGAGCAGGGTCCTTTCTTCCTTTCTTTTTTTTTTTTTTTTTCAAATCTGAGGAGAAGGAAAAAAAAATGGTTTATTTTCATTTGCTTGGGTTACAGCGCCTTTCTCCACCATTGGGGGGAAGGACTACGTGATGTGCAGCAGGTATTTTGTGAATGGAGCACAACCCTGTGACTCCCCGTCGCTCGACCGAAGCGGGAGGCAGGGGAAGGAGAAAGGAAAAAAAAATAAAAAAATCACCACCCAGTGACTCCATCTGACTCGTTTTGGCTGGAAAACATTTTCAGCACTGTGGTTCTTAAGCCAGGAGGAAGCTTTCTTCTGGCCCAAGAACAATAAAGGGGTCAGCAGCCTGATCCTCCCTCCTACACCCTCTTCCTTCCATTGTGAGGGGTCTGTGCAAATATCCCAGGCTGCTTCTGCTGGGGCCTGAGGGACCTGAGCCACACATGTGACATTAAAGAGAGACTCTGCGAACTCAGTAATACTGAGCTGCAAAAAGAAAAGGAGGAAAAAAAAAAAAAGAAGAAGAGAAAAAAGAGTGAGAAATATGAAGTCTCTGGTGTGCTCTATTCCTGGTGTAGCGTTGCACTTGGAGAAGGTGCCAACGGGTCTTTGTGATGGTGGGGTGAAATCTGTCCCCTTACCATGCATAGCTGTTCCTCCATGGTGTCATGGCAGCATCTTCCCCAGCATCTGCTCAACAAGTGACCAAATCCCCACAGAGGGCGGGGGAGCACTTGCGTCTTGCCAGCTCTTGACGTCCTCCATTTCTCTGGTTGTCTAAGCTGGGAGCTTTCTGCTGCTCTTGCAGTTCTCAGGCAAAGCCTGTGTGCTGCTGGTGTCTGGTCTCCAACAAGGATGGGGTTGAAGGAGGCACATCTGCTTGCCATGTTATGCTTGCTCCAGGGATTGACCAGTTTTTGCCAGCACCTTTAATGACACCCATTCTACTCCTTGGATGCATGTCAAAGACCATGAAGGTCTGAGCCATCAGTCCCTGGAGTAAAATGTCCTGGGAGAAGTTCTGTGGGGCCTGACCTACAGTGGTTTGCCCACCAGTCCTGTCTTTCATGAAAGCAGCCTGCATCTTTCTGTTGGGGGAGAAGTTGTACACAAATCAGAGGGCTGCTGTGGTTTCTGTGATATGTCTTGTGAATCCAGAGCAGTCATGAAACCTGCAGACCGTGCTGGGTTCTGTTACTGTGAGTGGTGGTACTTTTTCCAGGTGTCAAATTGGTAGCCATGGCATTGGTATCTGCCAGGCTAGATACCACCTACCTTCCCAAAGGAGAAGGTGGGACCTGTGACCTTCTATGAGAAAGTGAGTTCAATGCAGTAAGCCACATCGTTAACTGAAGACATGATTCATTAGCCAGAAAGAGAGTGGATGAATGCTCATCAAATTGTAGGAACCCACCTCTTTTTTCTTTTCCCTTTTTTTTTTTTTTTCCACAATAACCAGCTAATAACATGTGTGACCTCCTCTCATGGTGTTACAGCTTGTTGGACTTTGGCACCAAGCAGTCGCATGAATCATGATGGTGATTTTGCGGTAAGGCAGTTCCTGTCGTTATTATCTCCTTGCTGTGTCGATAACGCTTTGGTGGCGATGGTCAGGATTTCCTCGCACTACAGAGCTTTCCTGAAGATCAGCTCTGCGAGCGGTGGAGGAAGTAGCCGTTACAAGATTGCTCCTGGCTGCTGAGAACTGGGTGGCCAACTTCAAATGTACGTGCGACCTGACATGATCTGAAGAGCACAGCGATGGCTCCTCTTTCCCCTGTCCACTTTTTTCACCGCAGGCGGGCGTCTGCGTGGGCGTTCGCTTACACACGCATGTGTGGGAGCTCCTCTTCTTCTGCCAGTGTTCCAAGAGCTGAAGCAATACCAAATCTTGGCTATGGGAAACTGTCAGAGACCAGGACCCCAGCACAGAAGACGGAGGAGAATGGTCTCGTGTTGCCTGATTCAGGCGTGGTTAGGAATATGCGTGGCCAGGCAGAAACTCAGGGTCTCCCACCCACCCCTCTTCCAGTGCCACAGTGTTGGGACTTATACATGCTATGGGGTCCTTTAGCTGAAAGAAAAACTATTTTTAATTCCATTTATAAATGCTCAGGCAAACAGATTTGTTATTTGAACTCCTTTTTTTTTTTTTTTTTAATAAATGACCTTGTTTGAAGGTAAAGCCAAGCAAGCTGAGAGTTCTTCTTTCAGCCTTGGTATTATGCTGCTTTTCTCTGGGTATCAGAGCAGCTTTCTGATCTCTGCATACAGCATCTGGCTCCCGGATTTCGGTGGTGTTTCCAAGCAGCGTACCTACGCAGGTAATAAATGATAATTACATGGGCTATGTTGACCTTGGTGGAAGGCAGGTCAGGTGTAACAGACTTCCAGGATACAGTTCCTTTGCTGCTTTTCATTGTCCAGAAGAAGAAATAGTACCCAGCTGCCCGTGGCCAATGAGGCCACAAAAATACATCACAAGTAGCTCCAAGGGCTGCAGATGCACATGAAGCTGGGAACCTGCTGCGATAGAGGTGGAGCTCATTGACTACTTGACCATCCTGCCATTCCTGTCTGAAGTGGAAGCAAATTGCCTTGTTTGGCTTTGTACTTGCCAGGTCTTTTCATGGTGTGATTTGCATACAAGACAGGACTTGAATTTATTCTGCCAGGCTCAACTTCTGAGAGCTGCTGGTTCAGGAAGTGCAGCAGCTCATGGTTGGGGCCTTCTTCTGACATGAGGCTGGATCAAAAGATAAGGTGTTTTGGCAATGCAGAAGTCTTTCTGTATGTGCTGCAGTGAAAAACGCTTATCTGGTGCTCACCGAGGGTGGTTTGCAGTTTGGCTGGAGCAATCCAGCATCTTTCACACGTGCTTTTCCAAAAGTACTTGATTATTTTGTGCCCTTGCTATGCACAGCACAGGGAACTCAGGTGCTTCTGCCCCGGTGGGAAGGACTGACTGCTAAGGAGCAGATAATAGTGCGGCATGGTTAGAAGTGACTTGGATAGGGACAGATACGGGGTGGGAGTGGGATTTGGTGATATTCCATAAGTCCGCTGTCAAGTCTGGCCAAGTTGCTGCTCCTGGATGAGAGAAATCCCGTTTCTGGAGGCACCAACAGCAAAACTTTATCTTCTGTGTCCAAATTTCCAACGTGCTCATCTGCTTTGTCTATATCTTCTGAGTCGTGCCTGTGCTGTGTGTTTGGAGTAGTTGCCTCTCTGTGCAGGAGAGCTTTTGCTCTGCCAGACCTGCACACGTGCCTGTAGCCATAGGCAAAAAAAGTCATGCAGGTGTTTGAGGGAGACCTCCAGCCCTTTAGAAGCTGTGTGGCCTTTTGGAAGATTCCCCATTGGGTGCTGCACTTTCCTACAGTTGAAAGCATGGTGTTTTCACGAATTTTGTATTGCCAGATGTGTTGCTACATGTCTCTCCTTCTTCTGTGTGTCCACCAAGAAGGCTTTTCACATCCAAACATATGCAGAGAGCCATGTCCAGAGGCCAGGTTTGAGAAGGTTCCTGCCCTAGGAGATGAGGACTGTGGTAACTGGGGGTTTCTGCTGGAGCTTTAAGAAGTCTTTCTGGGCTGGGAGCTGTGTACAGTAGGAACGGTCATCAGCCTCATCTTACGTGTGCCTCGTCTCACTGGTTAGAATCGTTTCCCCCCCATGGAAACCATCAAGAATTTCCGTTATTTCCTTTCTTCGGGCTTTGTTTGGGTGGGGATTTCTGGAAGGTATTTCACAGGCAGGTATAATTAAAGAAAGACATGCTTTGCCTGGAGGCTGCACAAGGTTTCTTTCAAGCCAAGCCTTTAGCATGGTGGCAGAACAGCAACTGTTTGTTGCCTGGTTGGATGGAGGGGAGGTCAGGGAAAGGGGGAAGCTGATCAGCTGGGAAACATCCCGGTTCAGTGCTGCACACCAAGGTTAAGGCCTTTATCCAGCAAATCCTTGAAATATGTGCTTAATTTTAAGTCCCGCTGACTTCAATCTGTTTACTCTTGTGCTTAACTTTAAGCATGTGCCTAAGTGCTTGGCTGGCTGAGGGCCAAGGCAAATAGTAGACCTAGGAGCAGATTCGCATAAAGTAGATGCTGTACTGGACTGAAGTCCTGTGGGACAGCGGATGCTATAGCAGGTCTGGGATGATGGAAGGGGATGGTGCCGTGAACCTCTAGCATATCCCAGCTCTGTTAGGTTATGGGCTCCTGGGTACCACGGACCTGGGGCTGTGCTGACCTTACGGGGAGCATTCAAACAGTCTGGTCTCTAAATGGGTACCTTAATTTCAGTGTCTGTGTTTCGCTGTTCTGAAGGCATCAGCCGCACAGGTAACCTTGTATATATCACAAGCACAGCCGTGAGAGAGAGGAATGTTTTAGTGGAGGAAAATAATCTTGATTTTATCATCAGAAGGGAAAGGAGAGCAGATTATATGGCCTGGCTAATAAATCTTCATAGGAATTTGCATGGCTGTATTAACAATTACAACAAAAAGGACTCCTGTATTAGCACAAGTTTTTATAATGGCTTTATCTTCTTCTTTCCTGTTCCAAGCTAATTCCTGAAAGCCTTCTTTAAATCCCAATTTTGCTCATCCAGCCTCGACTTCTTAGAATGGCAAAGGTTGTGTTTTTCTGTATTTTTAATCTATGAACGACAGCATTAAAGCTAGTAACTGCAGCTGTGGCGTGCATGAAGATGAAAAGCCACCATCAGAAAATAAGATCTGTGTTTTTTCGAAAACATCACTACCAGGGGTTAAGGGAAATCTGCAGCTGGAACAAATACAGCGTTCGTCTAACTTCCTCAATAACTCTGCTGGGGGAGCGGGCAGTTGCCAGACGAAGGAAGCGTGGTTAGCCATCAGGTCTTTGAATGCAGCTCCGTTTCCCCCTCAAACCCGTGGAATTTATATTAACCTCCAGCTTTTCTTAGCTGGCGAGAATTTTTTATTTTACTTTTTGCATGAAGAAGAGCCTCACTCTTGTTGCTTCGGTTTGGTGGAGGAGCAGGGGAGACAGTTCTGCTCCTCCCACGGCGTTCTTGCTGGCAAAAGGCCATGGGTGTTAAATGAATAATTTTTGGCGTTGATAAGGAGAGAAAGGCTGAGGCTGCCAAGCACAGAGATGCAGGCATCTGATGACTTGATTTCAGGAAAGGCAGGTTTGAGCCATCTCGGCTCTCCAGGTTATCTCTGATCCCATCAGGGATGCAGGCAGGAGGAAGGACCCCATGTCCCTTTAGCATCTTGTATATGAGTGTAACTATATACAGTGGGCAAAGAGAAAATGCAAGCGAGGATACCTAAAACTACTTTTGGTGAGGTTCTTGGCTACCTAATTTAAGGCTGTAAGTAGACCCACAGGAGGGCTACCCAGGTGAGCATGGGAGACCTTGTTTTGCATCCCAGGGCTGCCCTAGGGTCCCTGCGTGACTTCAGAGCCACTGTGGAGGCATAACCATTAGCATCTGTAGGATACTTATGGCTGCAGTGCTGATGGTGGTGTGCAGGGATCCTGGACAGAGGAGGGAGCTGGCTGAGGGGGCATGGGGGATGTGCTGGTTGCCAAAATTCCCATCTCTCTTGGCAGCAAGCAGTTTGATGGCCGCTTCAGACTTGCTTGTAATGCAGTGCATCTGCCGTTTTCCTGTTCTGCCCCTTTCTGCTCATCAGTCATATTTCTGTTGGTGACCACTATCTCAGACCCTTCCTAGCTTCTGGAGCTGAGCCCATCACACCACACAGGCACAATCCTGCCATCAAGAAGGGCACCAAGGAAAGGAGAAAGAGCTAAAAAACCCCTAGTGAGGAGGCGCAGTGTGACCCAAGACATCCCAGTAAGCAAGGTTTTTGGTGCTGGTCATTTGACACATGAAAATATCGAGGAGGTGGGTTGGTTTGTTGAGTTTTGTCGCTGGTTCTTCTTTGTCCCCACTTGGTTCTGATAAAGCACCGGAAGGCACATCCTTTTGGCTGATGTGAAATGAATGGAAAGAGCTTCACCCAGCTCTTGGCAGTCATCACAAAAGCAGCCATAACTCATGCTTTCACTGGCAGAAAGGCCGATGTTTGAATGATGCCTGTGTCTTTGGAGTTGTCATGGTTGAGGTTCAGCCTTTGCAAGACACAGGAGAGCAGATACGGCTGTCTTGCTGCCTGTCCTGTAGCAAGTTTTGGAGAAAAATCAGTTTTTTGTGGAAATGCCAGATCTGTTTCCAGATATCACATTTGGACACTGCTGTAAATGAGGTACAAACTTGCTTTTCTTACTTGTCCTCCCTGCTGTTCAAAGTAGTCCATGGCTCCCAGAGGTCTGCAAAGCACCAGTGAAAAACCACCACCGTGATTAATATATGATGTGATATGATTGGTGCTCTGTGGCAAGTGCGTAATGTTTTCTGTGCTTGTCCCCACATTAAAACCAATTACAGAGGAATCTTAGTCCGCGATGCATAAAAGGAAAATCCTGGGAGGCAGCAGGCGGACACTTAAGAAGCAGTTTCTTCCACCCAGGTACCAACCGCCAGTAACCTGGCAGGGAGAAAGTCAAGCCCTTGTGTTGCACAGCCCACACTCTTGCGAAGAAATGGAACTTGTCAAAGGGAAGAATGAGGCTTTTATAGGATTGAATTGGCATTTGCACATTGGGGTATTTTCCGAGCTAGGGTGGCTGTGACAAGGGATCCTTGCTGACTCTCTCTAGGCTGAGCTAGACTAAGCAGAGACTTCAGAATTGAGAAAAAACAGTTCTTGGTGGTATAGTCCCAGGAAAGTGTGTTTTCAGCCAACTGCAAACAGAAATATCTGTTGTGTGAAAATGTTTCCAGCACAATACAAGGGGATTGGAGAAGGAAAGGATGGTGATATTCTGCACAGCTTGCTTCAGCCACAAATGTCTACGAGAAAGGTCCACTGGTGGACCAAGAGGGGCTGCTGCCACCATGACCCTATTAAACTTGGTGGCAAAATTCCCTTTTGCTTTGGTGGCGCAGTGTATGGATCACAGTGATAGGGATCGTGGCAAAAGATGCTCGTTGACTTATTAACTATTGCCTGCAATCTTAGGGTGTTGTGAAACTTCCTGCACTTGGAAGGCCTCCAATGGGAAGTGGCAAAGGCTGAGTGGTGAGAAATTTCTCCTAGAGCCTCTGGATCTACCCACATTGAAAGAAAAAAGAAGCCATTTCTTGTTTGTAAGGTTGTCACTCTGCAAGCAAGGGGGTTTATCGCTGTTGGACCATCCTAGTTCCTGGGATGTTGCGTGATTTGGAGCTTCTATGAGCTGTAATCCTGGTCCACTCAAGAGGAGATTTGTGGGGGCCTCTTTCTGGGGGATTATGTAAATGGACATGGAAAACACACCATCTTTTGTTAATAATAAGGTATAAATTAAAATATACTTAGATACAGCCCTTACCTCCTGCTGAGAGCAATGCTGAGGTTTGAGGTGAGCTCCTCCAGCAAGAGGAGCCTACACTGACACAGGGGATTGCACAGAGGTTCAGCAGAGCCTCCAGCTTGGAGGGTGACCTGGACTCTGGTCCCAGACTCCCTGATCTCCTATGGGTCCTGTTTATAGGTGACCTTAAAATTTCATCAGGGAGGTCCCTGTTCTGCTTGCAGGTCTCTTCTTCATGACGCCATCCACCATGATGGCACGATGAGGTGTTGAGGGTGGATGGTGAATGAAGGGGTCCTCTTGCCATCTCACCTGCCTGCTTCATCTCAGCTGGAGAGGTATGGTTAGATGACCCATTGAGGTGCACAAACCGCGGGTGGTAGGTTTTGAAGGGGACAAGAGACCGGGAAAACCAGACTGCGGAACATGAAAAGTGTAGAGGAAAAGTATACTTTAAAGAAATGCAAAGTCACAGAGGGACTGAAGTAGCTTGAGTTACAAATATTCCCATAGCAACCTCATAACACTGGAAGTCCCTGATAAAGCAATTCCTCCCTCACCCCCAAACTATCACAAGCCAAGGAAAATGTAGGAGACGCTTTTCAGAGCAACGCAGCCCTGTCTTGGCATGAACTTTGGCTACCTGGACAGACCAAAAAAGAAATACCAGGTGTGGTGCCTCCTGGTTGCAAGTGATGTGGGCAGGATTTATTCCCAATATTAGCTGAAAAAGGCTCCTTTTTCCAGGGAGAAGCAAACCCAGGTCACCAATGCTGTTTATTTTAATGATTCTTTAAATATTCTGCATTTAAGGACTCCAATCAATGGCGCGGTTATATCTATATTTACTGGATAAATGTATTTATTTATGGATGGGACGCTTTACTGCTGACAGTACGGTTTGTTTTTAAGCCTGACCGGGGTAGAGGAAATACATACAAATAAACAATAAACCTAAACAACACTAAAATAACATCAGTTAAAACAATTAGAGTTACTTCCACTCATGAAGTATTGTTCCCATTTTGCTATAACATGGGAAAAAACTCCATTTCCTAAGTCAGCTTGTAACTGATTTTGGATTTGCGGATTCTTGTAACAAAAGGGGATTTCTTTTGTCTGTTATTTATATTCTTCCTATGGCACCGTGTGTCTGTGTCGGTGCGTCGGCACCGTGTGTCTGTGTCGGTGCGTCTGGAGCGCCTTGTTTCAATTCAACAACAAGAGGAGCCGGGAGCAGCGTTTTCAGCCTGTCCCCACCTCGGTGCCTTAGGGCTTGGTGGCACTGGTTGGGCTTTTCTTCTTGCCCGCCGTGGTTGTACTGATGTGATTGTGTGTTTTTGCAGAGACGGTTCCTCCTGGGAGACTTTGTCCTGGATTTTAAAGTTTTATTATCTCTGAATTATGTATAATTCAGGAACTATGGGGCCGAGAGTTAAAAATAGACCCTGGAAAACTCGCTGTCATTAATCAGCAGAAGGCATTGAAGAAGGTTCAGGGTACGTTTCGCTTGGGATGCTTTGCCTAATTATTCTAATGCTTTAATTGCATTTGCATCCTTCAGTCCGCATGGGGAGTTTCATGCCGGGTTGTTCTGCCATTCTGTGTGTCTTTTGTTTCATCCCGGAGCTGGCTGCGGAGGGATGAGATGGGACAGCTTAGCTGCCAACAAGTATTATTTAATGTCATTTTAAATGTCATCTGCCCTCTAGCTGGGTGTCCGCTCCCTGCCATTAGCAGATAGCAAGCATCCAGGAGAGGCGGTGGCAAGACGAGGGTCTAAACGTGCACCGTGTTGTGAGGGGGGCTGTACAGACCAGCATTAATGCTCAGCCAGTGGGAATCCAGGAGGTTGCGTCCTGGGAGGGCAGACCCCCGTAGGGAATAGTGCTGGTGTTCTTAGTGATAACTCGAGAGCGTTGTTTAGCTGTCACACTCCTGATTACCATCACAGCCATCGCTCCTCTGTGCCCCTGCCCTTCGTTTGGGAAAAGAGTCTTCTCCAAGGCACGCGTGCTGCAGCTACGTATTCAGCCTTTGCTGGCAGTGTACAGCGTATGGTGTGCTGCCCAAAGATGCAATAATCCGGAAATCCTCCAAACCAGGGCATCTCCCAAGACACAGCTTCCTACGCCTCCTCTTTGAGGCATCTCGTGCCATTCTGCAATTCTCCAGGCAAGCACGTCTTAGTGCCAAAGTCCCGTGGAGCATCACTCCTCCACCACAGGGCTTGTCAGATCAGCTGCAGCAAAGCCGGAGGAGTTTTACTCCTTTTCCAGCTCCTGGGTGGCTGGAAACTAAGTCCTCTTTGCCAGCCCTGTAGTTTAATTTAGCCCTGTCTCTAATGATTGAGGTTGAAGAAAGCGTCCTTGGAGGTGGCGAGGACCATGTGCGCTGTGCTGTGGGTGAGGAGTGATGGGAGAGCCACAGCCATGAAGTGCTGTAAGGATTTAACTGCTTTTTATCTGGGATGAAGAGTATGTTGTAAAATTGTTGCGCTTTCTATTCTGTTGATGTTGAGCGTGGATTTATGCCTTATACAGAAGCAACTATTATTATAAGCACCTTCCAGGAAAAATGAATAGCTTGCAATTTGAAGGAACAGATTTATCACTTAAATTTTAAGAGAGGAAATCATTTCCAGGCGACTTCCTGACATTGTTTGGTATTCTTCCATGGCTTCCAAAGCAGGTCAAGGCTTTGATTTCTGCCACAGCCCTCTCCTTTCAAGAGGTAAGAAATTCCCCTTGTGTAAGAGAGGAGAGCGTGTGGCAAGCCAGTGCTGTGGGAGTTCCTGGAAGGGGAAGAGGCAACAGCAAGTGGCCTCCAAAGAGATAGCTCTACTGCAGTGTCCACAGGACTTATGTGTGTTGATGAATGCTGGCTTTGGGTGGGCAGAGGATGGGGATCACGCTGGTGGGGAGGTGGCGGCGCCTTTGCCGCATTTTTCGTGTGCAATTGTATGGCTGGGATGACTGTACTGAGCGTTGGCACATTCAAACCTATAAGCACCATGAGTGTGGGATCGGCACAATAAAAGTTAAATATATCTGCAGCTCTGTGCTGTCCTGGACTTTCCTGCCATAGGTAATCCATCCTACAGGGAGATGAAAGCCTTATCGCAGGGTGTTGCAAGTCGCTAAGTTGGTTTCTGCAGATCATTTCTGGAACCACAATATATTTATTTTTTTCTCGCTCCCTCCAACCTCGGTGTTTCTCTTGTTGCCTTTGTGCAGGCAGATGGGGGCGTCTTCAGGGCTGCTGTGAACTGAGCCCCACCGCTCCCTTCCCACCTCTCCCTTTCCACTCCTCCCACCCCCCCAGAAAATAAATTCTACCCTGAACTTTGTGTGCAATAAAACTGAGTGAAACTCCCAGCGCCTACCGCAGACCTAATAACCTGTTTGTTCAGTTCAGGCCTTCTGCAACCATTTGTTTAAGATAAGCAAGGGCGGAGATGTTTCTTGAGGGCACAAAAGGCTCTTGAGATAAAGCTCATGGGGACTGATCCTGCGATATGGCCCAATCATTTCTTTTTCTTCTCTCAACACCCCAGCATTGGGTTTTTCCATCAGTCCCATTGCTTGTCTCAACCTTTTGTTTTCTGTTGGGGTTTCGCTGTTGCTGTTTGGCATTCAGACATCTTTGCATGCTTGACCATCACGGCCTGGAAACTCTTCTGCTACATGGGGAGCATCTACAGGAGAGGCTGAGTAAGTGGGTATGAGTGAAGACAGTCACTTTGTGGGGCGAGGTTTCACATCTGAAAGTCAGGCTGCATTAGACATGAAGGCCATGGGGATGAAGCAATGAACTTCAACCTGTTGTAGCCCCTAGAGTCTCTGTAAAACAACCATGAATTTAGCCACCCTAGGCAACAGTTGCACTTGAGATGTGGAGAGGATAGAAGGAAGGTGCAGGTTGGTCCCAAATAGGACCATACTTTTTGTAAGGCAGTTGTTGTCAGACACTGAAGCAGTCGCTGGAATTTGCTACCTAAGCATGGTCACAGAAGGACCAGCAGCAGCAAAAACCCTGCCTCATTTCTGCTTATCTCCTTGTGATTTGCCCTGTCACTTACCATCACCAATAAAAGAAGCAAAGCTGGTCCTCCCTCCGAATTCTTCAGCTGATGCTGCTGCAGAGGAGGTGTGAGAAAAATGATAGCAAAGCTCCTGCTCATGGAAGGGTAGCACTAAAAGCAACAACCATTTCCCTCCGCTGGTCCTGCTCCTATTCCTTGTGCTTCTCCCAGGCTAGTACCCCACAGGTCTCTGGGCTGAGATGAGAGGTGGGTTGGCTCAGGAGAGGATTGTTTCTGGGGAGGGACGTGTATCAGTGGGGGGAGAGGTGGAGGCTCTTCGGTTGCTGCAGATTGCCAACAAGATCTTCAAAGCTTTTTATTTCTTCTCTCATTAAACTTTGATGTAAGTGAGTCTGGGGTAGCGGGAAGGCAGCTGCTGGCTCTCTGGATTCCCACGGGCAGGTGGACGGGGTTGAGCGTTGGGCAAACACCTTCATTAGGAAGGTAAAGTACATAAAGTGCACATGGGCTTCAAACCTGCTCCCCCCTGCCATCTGTTTGCAACAATTTTGGTAGCTGAGATTTCCCTTGGCTTATTCTAGCTGGCCATATGACAGTCCCTGGGCTTGCCAGACACCACCTTCCCTTCTCCAAGAGCTGCTTTCCCCGAAACATCTAAAAAGGAATATGCAGATCACAACATAGCTGATCTCCAGGGCACTGGCCCAGAGAGCAGACTGGTCCTGAACACGGCCTCTTTTCCAGAGCTATTGGCCTTTCTTCTTAGAGCGTGCATGTTTATGATTCAAACCTGACATGCATGTACATGCATTAGAAGTCCCACGGGCTTCTCAGGTTCTGCTCCAAGCTTCCCACCATGTAAACCACAGAGTGTTTAGCTCCAAAATTAAAAATGACCTCTATTAGCGATCCTTCCTGAGACCATGGACTCCTTGTTCTTTGCTTTTCCCACACCCCACACTTCCAGAACCAGCAGCACTGAAATGTTGGTTTGTTACATTCTCCTCCAGCCACCTGTGAATAAATATCAAAATGAAACCACTGTGGGAGAGGGACCAAATGTGATTTTGCTGCCCACCGAGAAGTTGCAAACCTTCGTATGAAAACCATGAGCACCTGGGTTCGATGGTGTCTTCTGTCCCAAGCAGGAGCAAAATCCATCCCTCTTGTGTAGGTCTTCTTGTAGACCCATTGCAGAGTAGCAGGTGGTCTTCTGTCTTGCAAACTGTTTGGTTCTGTTCAGGGATTTCAGCTTCATAAAGAGTGTGTCCACTGGAAAAGGAAAGAGCTGTATTTCAGATCCACATTGTCCTCAGCGAGCCAGCTCTATTGAAGTCACTTCCATTTATGTCCTGCGTGACCCATGGTAGGGAGCAGCCTCCAGACAGACCCAAGGGACATGTCATCAAAGCGCTCACCGTGCCCTTGGGACGCTGGCCTGTCCCCACCCACCCAGCACCCTCGGTCTTCTCCAGCCACTCCGCCCTACTTGCGAGTTGCTGATATTTCCTTTTACATCAGCTTGCTGCACAAAAAAAGTCGACTTTTCCCCCTTCCAAATTTAGCACGGCTCAGGCACCAAAATAGACAAGAGTAGGGACCGGTGACGGTTTTTTTCCAAAACATTGTCTCATGACTAGGACTAAGGAAGGGAACTGCTTGGCTGGAGAAGGCAGATGCTGGATTTTCCTAATGGGGACACAAAGTTGTCTGCTGTTCAAGCACAGGCAATGCCCAGGAGTGCTCCTTGGATTAAGAGCCTTGTTCACGTGTAATTAATCCATCTCTCACCCTGCTGCTGGTGGGCAAAGCCTGCAGAAGCACAGGGGTGTTCTGCAAGAAGGACATGCAGCAATGCCCCATACATATGGCTTCTGGTTGGGAAGAGCAAAAAGGCAGCTCCTGAGACTACACGTGGAGGAAATCGGTGCTTTAGGTCCTTGTGTTTTGCAGAGATGGTTTAATTTTTCAGGGTAATTGTATTTGCACATGTGCCTGCAACGCAGCTTAAATTCTTAAAAATGCCCCAAGCTTTAGCCTGCTGTGGTAGTACAACATTGGGAAGAGTCTAATTGAGTGTTGTACTATTTTTAGCCTGATTTCCTAAACTAGCACAGCTGATGTGATTGGGTTGTATGTGTCTGCTCCCTCCCTTCCTTTTCTCATTCGCTTTGGTACCTATTGGCCAATTTCAAGCACGTTTTCAGAGGTACAGAGATTTCAGAGCTATTAATCTTTTTTAGTGAAAATAAGTTATTAGGAAAATAAGTGATGAGGAAGACTCAAACCACAGCCCTCAGTAATGAAGAAAGATTCAGTCTGATTTTAAGCTCTTAGACATCAAAGATGCCACACAGAATTAACTATGAGGTCTTTGGCTGCAGGAGAAGCCCAAGTCAGACCTGGTTAACTAGATGATAACCTAACCACAGCCCTAGGAGATTAGGCTACCAGCCTTCGCTGCTCCCAAACTACTTCTCTTGGTCAAAGATGGGCTATATTTGAGTTGTGAGATAAGGTCTAGGGAGCATGAGGAGAGCTCTTTCTAGTGCTAGTTGCAGGGATGTGAGCAGAGGACCACAGGACAACCTGCATCACTGAGTAGATCCTTGCTGGATGAGCACATCTTCAAGAAAGCTAAGGCAACTTCATGTAATGATGGCCTCTGTACCATTGGTATGAGGGATCATGTAGGATTCTGTGGCCACTCTGACACCCCTGGGTGTTAATGGTGATTTAGTGGGAGAGAAGGATGATTTGGTCATCAAGAGTGGGTACTACTCTTGAACATGTGCTAAACCATACGGTTATGGCACATCGGATTTTCTCTGGAAGAGTTAGTAGCAAAGAAGAAAGTTAAAAGCAAAACCACCTTCTCAGGAAACACACTTGAAGGCTGAAGCCAAGCAAGATTCAGATGAGGACATGCCAACCAGCAGCAGGATTTGCTCAGGGCTGGGTGAGTTCTTCATTGCTTGAAGTCTTGAAGAGTGAAGGTCTCCGAAGTGGAAGGCTCTAGCTGCCACAGGAACTGTAGGGCTGCTGCAGTAGCAGTTTCTCCAGGCTCTTTGCAGGTGGTCAGGCTGGATGGTCAGAATAAACCCTGCTGGTCTTGAACTCTGGTCTGCAAACCTAAATTCATTCCCATCCCCAGCAACCTTTCTCCCCTATTACATCTTCCATCAGAGGAACTCAAAATATTATCTCCATAACTGCTACTAAAATTAACTCATTTTTAAGGCTTTTCATGCTGAGAGGGACTTTTTTTTTTAAGCCAGTGTGTTCTGTTGTCATGCCAGTGTGACAAAGCTACTGCTCAATGAGACAGTTTCCCACCCACCCCTTCCCCTTGCCCAGCCCCTCGTACACGGTGATTCACCAGCAGTGGCAGGAGCACAGAGGATAAGATAGATTGCGATGGAAATAAAAGGAGTGACTTTTACAGGGCTTTTATTGCCAGCCTGGGAAGTACAATGCTGCATAAATAAAAATCATTATGGTTATGACAGCTCTGTAGTCCCTGGAAAATAAATAATACTTTGCACTTACATAGTGCCTTTCATCCAGGAACCTCAGAGCTCTTTGCTTACATTAATGAAGCCTCATGATGCCCATAGTAGGATGGTAAATACAGTATCCCCTTTATCAGATGAACGTACCGAGTCAGAGAGTCAGCACCTTCAGTGGAGAGGGGACAAGGCAGCAGCTTGAGTTAGGGGCAGTTCTTCCACTGACCTGACCAGGGCAAATCATTAAATGTCCTGGTCATCCCCGTTGTTTCCATTAGGTGGATGCCACCCATCCCTATGCCAGTGGTGGCACGGGTTGACTAGCTCACAGTGGGCAAGCATGACGAGATGCTCATGACAGAAGTTGTTGACTTGCTAACGGCATGGGGGCACAGCCCCAATATTTTGTTTGCTTACTCCAGTATCCTCAAAACGCTGCCGAGCATTTTCCCCATACAGACATTTTTACAGCTGAGTTTTAGATAAATCCAAAGGAAACAGCCCATCAAAAGTGGATGGTTTAGGTGCACCAGTGCCAGCAGTGTTGTGGCTGAATTCCCTGTAGATAGCGTATATTGGGATCCATCCATATGTGGTCCAGTTATTTACCCCTTGTAGTTTCTCCCACACAGAAATTGCAGATAATTTCATTCCTGTTAATTGCAACAGCCCTGAGAGTGTACCAGTATGTAGATTTCCAGACCTGCTTCAGTAGGGTCTGAGATGTTGTAAGGATGTTTGGATGGGAACTATTTCTTTGTTCGTGCTTACGTGTTGAGTGTGCAGCTCTGTCTCGCTCTGACCCCTTCCATGTTGATGCCTCCTTTGTCTTGGAGCTGATCGCCACTTTTTCCTCTGTTTTACAGGGTTACCATCCGTTGCCTCATGAAGCTGAAATCGCACACACCAAAAAACTGTTCAGAAGGAGGAGAAACGACCGGAGGTAGGTGAAACCTCTTTAATGTCTGGGTTTTTGTTTTTAATCATCTTTGTTGCACATCTTCCCCCGCTCTCTCATGGAGTGTCGTTGGACAATACCACTGCTTAGCAGTTGCTAGCATTGGGTTAATGCATAAACCCGTATTTGAACACTAACGTCATGAAAATGCAGAGTCTGTCCATCCCCCTGACTGGTCTTTTAAATCGGGGATATGTCCTGTATTGCTCCAGGAGTACCTTGAGGACCTCCTCTTCCCCTTACACTTATTCCAGCGTAGCCAGATCCCCGCCTTGTATTAGAAGAGGCAGCTGGCAAGGTATTATCTGTAAAAGCTTTGAGTCCTTGTGACTTGCTTCCTCTCTTTCTATTGAAAAGCAAAAACCGCTGACTTTCAGGGTCGCCTGCGAAGTGGATATGGTTGAGAGGGGTTCGCAGCAAGCATCGGATGCGTGTCTGCGTGAAGGAGGGGATGTGCTAAACAGGCAGCTGAGTTCCTGTGGCATTGGTGATTTCAGTCCGTGGAGTTAATTTAATTGGGTCAATTGGATATTTAATTGTGTAAATTGCATATTTAATTATTTGAGGGCATCTAGAGTCCTTGATAGGGATGGTGACTGTGGTTAAATGTGAAAATACGCAGGGAATAAGAGAGTTAGTTGTACCCGCAGCTTTATGTCTGCCGGCACGTTTTACTGTGGCTGAGACAACACAGCCAGGGGAACAAAGCATTTCTAAAACCAGGAGTTTGTAAGATTAAAATTATTTAATGGGAAAAAAGGTGGCCAGTGTTTTCTCCTAGAGCGATCTGAAATCTGTGTCTGAGCTGTGGTGCCTCATGGGGGGATTTTTGGGGGAGTCCCATGACACCTGTAATAGTTGTTGGAGTGTATCCTCAAATCTCCCCATCACTTCCCAACTCGTGAACAGCCATGATTTAGTTAATTCTGTGCTTAGTCTGGTTTTCCCAAATTTTCCCAAGCAACCAAAAAATGACTGGAAAGCATTTGCTCAGGCATCCTAGAAACACTGTTCTGTGCGCAGGGCGGTTTGTCAGCAGCAGACTCTGTTCTGTCCCCTTTTGGGGCTCCCTCCTTTTTTCCTCTGCACAGTTTAAAAGACAATTTCATCTCGTCATTCAGAGAAGACAGGGGGCTTGTTTCAGCTGGGTTGCAGCCCTGTGATCACCAAGACATGGTTAAAACAAAACTGAAAATCTTTGTGTTGCAAACGAGATCGGGGTGGACTTCTGCCAGCACTGGGCTGGGTTCCCTGAGAGATCAGCAGTGAAGGTTGGAGCATCCTGCTCCCATCCCAGCTTACCCAGTGAGTCTTCCTCCACCATCTGAAGAGTGTATGATGCTGTGGGAGAGCAGACCTGCAGAGCCAAGGGGTCTCTTACCTGAAGCCTCATGCCCAACCAGAGCCATGGAACTGCACGTTGGTTCTTCGCTCCCATCCGAAAAACCTGCCAGTCCGAGGGTTCTTGCCAGACTTGTATTTCTATTTCTTTTTCTTTCTGGTCCCTTAGGATAAACCATCATCAGACAGAGGCATTCAGCCCCCCAGGGTATCCCTGCCTCCCACACAGATGGCAAGGAGAGATAGCAAAAGAAACTGCCTTGGGCTGGGGTTGGAAGATCATGGGGTGAGATACAGCCCAGACCAAGTAGCACTGGGATAATACCCCAGGAGGAGAGACAGAAGCCTTAAAACCCAGTTGATACAGCATCATGAGGGAGGAGACATGGGACTCTTTCAACCCTAAGCAGTGACAAATGAAATAAAATGGAAAGAGCAGAGGGTATGCAGTCCTGCCTGAGTCCTGCACAGACATCCATGTTGGTGACAAAGCTGACAGAAAAACATACTTACTTTAATTACAAAACCTAAGAAGTCCAGGTAGCAGAAGCTGGAGTGAAACAACATTCTCATAAATAATTATTTAAGCGGAAAAGACATGGTCCCATCCCCCAGAATTCAGCTGGGAACCTCAGCAGCCCCTGTCTCCCCGTGCCACATGGTTTGATGCTGGGGGTTTTCAGGGTCCCCTTGCCTCCGGGGTGCATTTGGGACTCAGAAGGGAAGTGTAGTCCCTTTAGTGTCACTTGAGATGTCCCCAGAGAGCACTCACTCCTTAAAATTGACTTCTAGCAGTAATTGAGGTCTCAGAATTGTTATTTTATGACAAAAGCATGGTATACATAGGGGGAGAAGGGTAGAAATAGCAGGGGGGTAGAGGAGGAATAGAGAAAAAAAAACCCACACTGTATTGGAGCACAAACAGGTTGCAAAGCTGTTCTTGGGTAATTGCAGTGCTATTACCTTAATGTCTCAGGCATCATTCAGGGAGAGAAAAGCTTCATTTTGCGGCCGGTGGAGCTATATAGGTGGTAATAAACATTCCCCAGGATGAGACTTTATGGTGAGCAAAACAGTTGGGAGTTATGGGGGTTTTGTTTTAAACCTCATCTGGATACGGAGAAACTCAAAATTGCAAGACCACAGATGGGGCATAGGAGGCAGCAAGGGTTGAGAGAGGCTGAGCAGGGTCATTTGGTGGTGCATGGGTTAGGAGTGTTAAGAAGTAGCTCAGGATGCCTGGACCCAAGGGAAGAAGAGCTCATTTCTTAGAAAGGAGTTGGTAGCAAGGCAAGGATGGGAGTAGGGTTCACATGGAATCTATTTCCAAGAAGAAGAGAGGTTGTCCTGCTCTCTTGGTAAGAAGCAGGGGTGGCCTCAAAGCCATGGTGCAGTTGGGTGTGGTTTTCATCAGGCAGCTTTTTTCCTTCTCCTGAAGGCAACGAGCACTTGGCACTAAGCGGCCAGACCCCACAAGCAATGTCTGTCCATGATGCAACTTCTCTCCCTGCCTCCTCCGAGAAGGGTGACACATCCTGGGTGACCATCCTCCTAGGGCCATGTACAGGAGTGACCACTCACAAGTGGACAGCCAGCTTGGGTTGGGGAGTCAACCCCCAGGCTGACCTCTGCACGATGCACAGGTCCAGCTGGCCTTGCCCTGGTTGTAACTGACCTTCACATTGGCTGGTATTTTACTTGGCACAGCTTTATAAAAGAGCTGGTAGAGCACAATGGCACCCAGAAATTTGCCTATTGTTTTTCCACCCACTCTTGTAAGTGATACCGGTTCCTTCCCAGAGTGCGTGCGGGCTCCTCTCCCCTCCCTGACAGTGACATTCAGAAGGGGCCATGTCTTTGGTTAGTGAAGCACCTTTTGTTTCTCATGCGAAATGACTCTGACATCTGGCTGTGCTATAAATAGCGCCCGTCCCCACTTCCTTCCCGTCACCTTTCCTCGGGAAATGCTGTCACCACGTTGCGGAGCAGCGCAGCTCACCTACCCTGAGGTCTCTGCTGCGCACCTTTCATTACCCTGCGGTGAAGCAACCCTATGGGCGTGCAACCATCGCTTTCTCCTTGCATATACAATACATTTTTATATTCCACAAGACGTTTTTCCATGGGACGCGTGCTTCCTTTTTTGCATGGGATAGATACGAAGAGTGAATGAGAGGTGTCATTAGAAAAGTCTTCAGCTTTCCCAGTGAAGGACCACGGGTCTGTTGGACACATTTTCAGCAACAGTGATCAACATCAGAGCTACATCTGGTGGAGGGTTTGGTTGCACAAGGTGTTGTAAAAGTTTACAGGAGATGGTGAAGTCCTCGCTGCAAAGAGCATAAGCCTGGCAGGCGACCAGGGAGAGGTACCACCATCCCTGCCTCGCCCGTCAGAAATCCTGCACCTGACGTTTTCTCTGTTGGTTTGGGCACATGATGTGTAACTGCCACCTTCTGATGAGGGTGGTGTAGGGCATCACTGCTTGATAGGATCATTGAAGGAGAGCGGCAGACAAAAGTTTTTTCATAGATGTCAATCTGAGCAAGTGTTAAACACCCATAAGGGTTTTATTGTCCCCGACACTAATCCACTGTTTGCTACCACACAAGACCCACCCTGCTTGGATATCACCAAAGGCAACTTGGTTTGACCTCCCACAGGCAACTAACTCTAATGAAGGAGAGGTTTTCCCTGGATGGTGGCAGGACCTCTCCTGCCTTGAGCTCATACAAGCAGTCAAGAGAAAAATACGCTGGGACCTGTTTGTCAAGTCCTCTCCTTCTGCTCTCCCCAACCCACTACCTCTCTGTTAGCAGAGCACAAGCTGTGCTGGGACATGGTCTCCTTGAGCAAGTGGGCTCTGAGTTCAGCCCGTTGTTTTTCAGAAGGTTCCCAAAAACATCCTTTCTTAAGTGTCTACCAAAGCACTGCAAGTCAGCTTGGTGCTGCACAGGGTTTCACCAGTTCCCCTGGCATCCTGGGATGATGTGCTTTAGAAAGGAGGGTCTAACTGACCAAACCCCATGGCCTGGGGATGCTTGCACAGAGGCTTGACCAACTTTGTAGGAGTGATAAGAAATGTTGCCCAATTTACGTAGGATTTAAAAGGAATATATGGAGTTGCTGTGGGTTAGGACAAGTGAGTTTGCATCTACTTGTTGGTCTTCTTGAAGGTTGGAGCACCTGTGCTATGAGGACAGGCTGAGGGAGTTGGGCTTGTTCAGCCTGGAGAGGAGAAGGCTGTGGGGAGACCTAATTGCAGCCTTCCAGTCCCTAAAGGGAGCCTACAGAAAAGCTGTAGAGGGGCTGGTTACAGGACAGAGAGTGATGGGACAAGGGGGAATGGGTTTAAACTGGATGAGAGGAGATTAGATGAGATATCAGGAAGAAATTTTTTACCGTGAGGGTGGTGAAGTACGGGAACAGGTTGTCCAGAAAAGCCATGGCTGCCCCTGGATCCCTGGAAGAGTTTAAGGCCAGGTTGGATGGGGCTTTGGGCAACCTGGTCTAGTGGGGCGTGTCCCTGCCCATGGCAGAGGGTTTGGAACTAGATGATCATTGAGGTCCCTTCCAATCCTGACCGTTCCTATGATTCTATGATTCTGTGATTCTGGTTAACAGAGTACTGAAATTGTTCTGCATCACCTAACAAAGGGGACAGTTTTGGTGAGGAGCAGGAAAAGGTTGCTGGTGAGGTCTTAAAACGTTTGTGCTGTTGTAATCACATTGGTTCATTTGCATCTTGTTGGATTCAAAGGTCAAATCAGGCTGAATTCCTTATCAAAAGGAAGTCCTCGTGTGTGTAGATACTGATTGGTATCTTATGTGGCTTCTTGTGTCAGTCTGTGGGACAGGGAGGATTACAGAAGGAAGCTCAGCGCTATGAGAGGGTAGAGGAAAAGCCTAAGAGTTAATCAATCCTCTCTTTCCAAAACATGTCTGAATTCCTCTTTACAATAGAAAAGGTGTGGATCCCTTGTGCTTCCTCAGTGCACAGCTGGTGGGTCTTCAGAGTTTGGGATGACCAGAGCCACAAGGCACTGCTCTGCCCATGCTAGCCAGTGCTGTTGGGGACCAGGAATGGCCTCGGGTGAAGGACTGTCACCCTTAGCTGTGGCTGAGCTTCATGTCATCTCCTCCTTCTCCTGTTGGAAGGAGGCTTTAAGGGGGGCATTTCTACACGTGAGAAATCCATCCTCCATAAAGCCCTTGTGCAGAGGTAAGGAGGTGGGGTAGAAGACTCGTAGGTCCTCTTGGCTTGTACAGAGAGAGCAGGGGTGGGAGCAAAGAGGCTTCTGTGCTTTCCCTGTCTCCCCTCAGCATGCCGCAAATACCCTGTGGCTTTTGACAGCAGGATTACAGAAACGTCCCCAAGTTTTCTTTTGCGTTGTCCTAATTTGCGTCCTACCGTTAACTTGGCTTTACACTTAAATGATCAGGAAAAAACAGTCTGGATGGTGTGTGTGTGTGTTGTTTTCTGTTTTTAATTAGATTCAGAGCTGGGGGAGGCAGAAATATCCTCCTTCCCTGGAGGGCCCCGGGTGGCTGTTAGGGACAGTTTCCTCTTCCTGAAGCGGGAGGGTTGTGTAAGCACCACTGACCCCTCCTGCTCACGCCCACGCCAAAAGCTGGGTTAGCTGGTGTGAGCGCACGGGGGTGAGCACCCCTGTGCTGCCTCCTTGCTCAGATCCCATCTCATCCCAACAGGCCACTGTGGTGCTGAGGGACCTCCTGGGGCTCATCCCAGCTGGTCCATGTGTCCTCAACCAGGGTCTTGCACGGAGGCAAGCACGGTCCTGCGTAGGGATGGCTCAAAGGATGGTCATGGCAGGCTCAGGGCCAGGCAGGGAACGTCCCAGATCCGGTGGCGGCTCCACCGAGAAGTGTAGGCAAGCTGTGATATATTTCTTTTCCCATTATATTTGATTTTACAGATCCTCAGGGACACTCAACCACCTACAGTGATTAGTTCAACTGATTAAGCTGCTTTTCCTCTTGTGGCAAACTCCTTTTGTGAAGGGTTTTCAATAGCCACACTGCTCGGGACATTGTTCCTGTACAATTTCCTTTCAAAACACCATAAAGGGCACTCTACCACTTCACCCTGTCATAAAACATCACAGGAATCAGCTTTGCCCAGCTTGCTCCTTCAAGGGCAAGATCTCCGCGTTCAGGGGAGAGATATTAGGTTGGGTGGGAGTTGCAGGACCACATGATGCTGGACTGAGGGGGATTAGCAAAAGGGGATTTGGGATGAGATGAGAGGTAAAGCAAAAGTTGTCTGCTTTCTTTTTCTTTTTTTTTTGCTGTTTGTTAATATGAGGATCCAGGGTCATCCAGGGAAATGAAGAATAAAGTAAAGTGGAAAGCCCAGAGAAGGAAATGTGGCTTCGCACACGTTGGCTGGTTCAGCCTTGCCCAGCAGAGGCTGGGAGTGGATGCGGATGCTCTGGAGGTGCCCGGGGGTAAATGACACAGGGGGATAAGCGCTGTTTCAGCTCACAAAACACACTGCTGTGAACAGCAAGCGGATAAAACTGGTCATTTAATTAATACCGGAAATCAGAGGAAGGTCTGCCTTGATTGCCACCAAGGGAGCGACAAAAGTAGGGAACTGGAGGGGGTTGCAGTGGCAGACCTCTGTGTTTTTAGTAACTCATGAGGATATTGAGTAAGTCTGTACGAAGACCTGGTGTCATTGGGACCTGGTTAGTCCATCAGCTGCTCTTCGGGCAGGGCAGTGATAGAGCAGGGCAGAGACGGTATCATGAGGGGTCAAGTAGGAGCCCTTTGACCTGCAGAGGCTCCCTGGCCAGACGCGCTGGCATCTCCCGGGCCCGCTGCCCTTCCTTCCAGGCATCAAGAAGAAGGTTCTGCCAGAGGTCACAGTGCTGGGACCCTGCTCCCAGGAGGAGGTTGTTGAGAACAAAGCCTGCCCCAGGATCCCCATTGAAGGAGTGGTCCTTGAATGATCAAAAAGCCACCTCCTGTCAACCCGTGGGCATCCGGCTGTGAGTGACTCAGCCACGGGTGGAGCAGCTGGACGACACTGAAGCTTCTCCTCCAGAGGGACCTCTTGGAGCTGCGATGTAGAGGTGGTTTGATTCTCTTAAGACCTCTCGCTGCACTCTGGGCTCAGTGGAAAGGAAACAACATGGCATGGGGACTTAAGAGTCCACCACCATCCCTGTGCAGTAATCCCAGACTTGTTTCCTACAGGACACAGATGATCAAATAGCTCTGCACAAGCCATCTGAAATTCAACTAAGTTTATAACTAGCATCAGTCCTGGACTGGCTCATCTAAGAGCCACTTGCCTGCCCCAGCTGCACACACAGTGTCTCCCCATTAGCCGAGTGGTCCATGTGAAACACCAGTAGCAGTAAGGTGGAGCAGTTGGTATTTAGCATCCATCGGGGAGTTTGTTTTGCCTGTCACCCGTGTCTCAGTCTGCGGTGGGGTGAGGAGGGGTTTTCCATCCAGCTGCTCTTGCTTCTGCTGTTGTGATCAGCGCTAAGCCCTTAGGCGCTGAGGGTGTCAGTGAAAATATGCCCAGCCATGAGTCACCCCTACAGGCAGATGGTGTGGCTGCGATCCTGCCGGCAAAACGCGCCACGAAAGGCAGTGCTGCATTTGCAGCTCCTTTCCTGATGCTAGCAACAACTAAAAGGATTTCGCATTTCGTGGAATGCGGGGAAAACACACTTCTGTAAATACTGGAACACTCTGTGGTATCAGGACTAATGTAAAGAGAAAAATAAAACCTTTGTGAGTTCAACAGGTTACACGCCGTGTGAGCAGGACTTGAGGAGATGCATATCCATTACCATTCTCCATATCTGCTCAGTCCTCCTTGTGTACCTAGCTAAAGGCATGGTGCAGAAGGGTTAAAAGATACTCATCTGAGCAAATTTAATCCTTTCCTTTCATTGTTCCTTTTTTTTTTTAATGCCAGGAGGCAGTGGCAGGAGAGAGCCGGGTGCATTTCCCAGCTGCAGGGTTGCCACCTCTCTGTTAAGAGCGGCTTTGTCATTACATAAAAACTCTACAACACAAGACTTTTTATTCCCTTTTTTTTTTAATGATCTTGGTGACTGAAGTGACCCCTGTCCTGCAGACTAAATTTAACCTGAATTGCCAAGCTGCCAGTAGACTTTATGGCATCAGGATGCTTTGTCAGGTTGTTTTTCTCCATCACTGCAGCTGATTGAAAGACTTTATGTACCACCAGCAAAACATTTTACTGTTATGAAACCTCAATAGAAATGTAATGGCCTGTTGGATAAGCTCAGGGTTTTACGATGATGCTTCACGAAAACAAAATAATTGCTCCAGCAAAAAATCCAGGAGAGCTTCAGCATACGCCTGTGGTGGACGGACACCTGACTCCATCAAAACTCAGTATTTATTAAGTATCTTTCTCCTGTGTGGCAGCAGGGGCTGGGCTGGAGAACGGTGAGTTGCTGACACCAACAGCTCTTCACTCCTTTTCCACTGCTGCCTGTTTTTATGAACGTTAGGGAAGGGGGAGCAGGGACTCGTGGTGGCTGTACAACTCAGGAGAATGTTAGCAAAGCAACTGCTCTTGTGTCCAAGGCCCTGGGAGGGGATGTGGAATACCTTGTTTAAGTTCTCACCTTCAGTAGAGACTGCTGGGATTCACCGCCATGATCACAGGTGCTATTTCAGATGCCCTACCATATCGTGAAATCCACGCAAGGAGCTAGCAGACACCAGACCTTTCCGGCACCAAAATGAGAGCCAGACAAGATGCCACAAGGCAGCTCCAGTGAGACCACCATCTGACTTCAAGGCATGTGTCCATAACTGTGTTGACCAACTGGATGCCAGGGTTCCTGTTACGCTCAGAGGGGATGAAGTCAGTGGAGTTTGGAGGATAATTCACTTCAGCATGAAGTGGGTGTTTGGCCAGGTGACTCCCTCCCCAGTCTCCACCACCTGTAACTGGTTGGGCTGTCATGGGGTTTAGATCCCCAGCTTATAATTGGCCTCTGACATCACAGACACCTAAAATTAGGTGATTTGAACCCACCCTCTTTGTGATGTTGTGTAATACCCCCTCTTTGTGCCTGTGTTCTCCAGGCATTAAATGCATCTTGCTGCTGTAAGCCATTCAGGGAGCCGTACTTCTGTACAATAAGTTGGTATGCACAGGGCCTGAGAGTCCCCACCGTGGCACTCTGGTAAAAGCCCTGCACAGGAGTGAACTTTGTGACCAACCCTATCATAATCCAGTGCATCATGGAGAAGAGGATTCCCCTTCCTCTGGGGCAAGGTGGGGATTCCCAAAGCTGGCAATCAGCGGTGCTTGGAGAGCCCTGAAAAGCTTCTCACTGAGATCTTCATAAGAAAAATGAGTTTGACCATCTTATGAGAACAGGTTTCCTTGCTTTATTTTGCCTTCCCATGTTGACCAGAACCAAGGAAGTGTGAAAAACAAAGAGTTGTGGGAGGAGCTGAGCTAAAATACCTCATGCCAGAGGAAGCACTGGGACAGAGATTTGTTTCTGGGCTCTCTTCAACAAGAACAAAGACTTGAAATTGGGCATCACATTCTCTCCTTTCTCATGGAGGGGAAAATCCCTTCTCAGCCAAGGAAGGCAAGGGTTTCCACCAGGACGTTTTCACACTTGCAGAGAATGCTACCTTGGCACTTCTTGAGAAGCTTTGGGGCCAGCAGTCTCCGCTTCAGGCCATGCTTGCCATAAGTATTTCTGGTGTCTGAAGAAAATGTGCTTGTGTCCGTGCCTGCAAGATGCACATTGCTCATGAGATCCCTCACCCACATTTAGTTCAACCTGCTGGGGGGCTGCCTGGCTTCACTGGCCAGAGTGAGGCCCCTACTCATCAGCGGGGTAGGGAAGCCCTACCTGGGTCTACCAGCCAAGCTGGCTTGACACTCCTAGTCAGGAGGAGTCAGTACCGATCACTGGTATCTCAGCAGCCTGAGCGAAGTATGTGGTTGGCTTAGTTTTTTGTAAACCGTTGTTGACAGAGCAAACTGTTGTCATCACAGGTGGAAGGGTGTAGCTCTGAGCCCCTTCAAGGCCTTTCCAACTCATTTTACAATGCCTAACAATTTGCATCTTCTTCTAGAAGGTTTCTTCTGGAAGGGACCTGATGGGTGGATGCTCAGTTTATGGATTTGAATCATAGAATCATTAAGGTTGGAAGAGACCTCAAGGATCATCTAGTCCAACCGTCCCCCCCCCACCTATTCCCCACTAAACCATGTCCTTCAGTACCACATCCAACCTTTCCTTAAACATCCGCAGGGACGGTGACTCCACCACCTCCCTGGGCAACCTGTTCCAAGATCCAACCACCCTTTCTGAGAAGAAATTTCTCCTCATCTCCAACCTGAACCTCCCCTGGCGCAACTTGCAGCCATTCCCCCTTGTCCTGTCACTAGTTATCTGCGAGAAGAGGCCGACCCCCACCTCGCCACAACTTGCTTTCAGGTAGTTGTAGAGGGCAATAAGGTCTCCCCTCAGCCTCCTCTTCTTCAGACTAAACAGTCCCAGTTCCCTCAGCCGCTCCTCATCAGACCTGTGCTCCAGCCCCTTCACCAGTTTCGTTGCCCTTCTCTGGACACGCTCCAGGGCCTCGATGTCTTTCTTGCGGTGAGAGGCCCAAAGCTGGACATTTGGTATGTCCTAAGGTAGGAGCTGGCTGAACTGGGGGATCTGAGGAGATGGTGGCATCTCAGGACATGCATGGCAGTGATGCTTTTGGCACTTACATTTCAGAAAAAATGTGAGCTGACCCAAACATTCAGGGCCTGGTGGGATTTTGGGAATTGGTTGATGAGAGCTGTAGGGTCATCAGCTCTGCCTAAGCTGCGTTGTGGACGTGTATGTGCTTCTTTCAATTTTGTTCTAAGTCTTGAGAGAAAAGAAATGTATGTGCCTAGGTGTGTTGTGGGCACATGAAATTGTGAAAGGGTCAGGAATGGACCCTAAAGCAGTGTGATTTGTAGTCCTGTGTGTGAATTTTAAAGCTGTTGTCTAGCATGTATTTAAAGAACAATATTGTTTAATTTTACGTGAAAATCTGCTGTTCTGCATTCATTATTACCTGATTCCAAGTTCTCAGGCATCATCTTCTTGTCCCTTGTTTCATCTTTTATTGAAAAATGTTTTTCCCTCTTACCTTCCTTATCTTTCACCCTCTGTACAGATGTATGTACACACATATATAACCAAGACACATACATATATAACCAAGTGTCGCAGCATTTGCAAAAACGTTTTCTTAGTGGGACATTATCAAAAGAAAACTCCACACTCGTTCCTGAAAGCATCGCATGGGATCTCGCTGGCACACGTCCTCTTTGGACCAGGGAGTTTTCGTGCTGGAGAGAATGCTAAGAAAAGTCCAGCCATCACTCAGGAGCGTGCCATGCAAGGTATTTATTTGAGAAGTCTTTACAACAAGCTGACAGCCCGTATTCATGCAATTTTCACGCTGTCTTGAAGGGTTGCGCTACTTCCAGAGCCGCTCCCATGCTGATCTATTCATGGTCAGCGCTAGGGCTCCCTTCACAAATAAAAATAGTCACAGGCATGGCCCTCACCCTGGGTTTTAAGATTGCAAGTTATTTTGGGTGAAGATGAAGGTGAACGTGTTTTACGGCTGACATGAACGTGTCGCTTTTAAGGCTGTGAAATTTGGGAAAAGCCGTAGAAATCCATTCTCAGAGGTCACCGGGACAAACTTCTCCTGCTGGGTGAGTGAATAGAAATGAGTTCATAATTACAGAGTATAGTAGCGACACGTTTGCTTTTTCACCGTTTTAATTGAGGTTTTCAGAAAGGAAGAGAACTTAAAACAATACAGAAATGTCTTTTGTTCTTCCAGGGTCATTTACTGAGAGCATTGCAGTGAGAGGAGAGGATGTTTATTAAAGAGAGCAACAATATCAAGACGTTATTTTAGTGCCGAAGCGCTGTTCCTAGCTGGAACAGAACGAGATGTTTTGGATGGACTGGGTACTTGCTGAAAACCAGCATCGAGCTAAATGATTTGCAGTGCTTTTAGTGAACTCCACAAATGGTGCTGAAGGAGCAGGCGGAGAGAGGACAGGAAGAATTGAAAAGGTTGAAATACCCTTTTCCTTCTCAGTAGGATTTCCAAGTCAAATTAATTTGATTTAATGGTACATGGGTCTGAACTCCTGAAGCAGCATCTGAAAATCAGGTTTTCATCCTCCTCCTTATACTCCTGTCTCCTCCTTGCCCTCCTGGGAGCTGATGGGGGTTACTGGACGTAGAGGTTCTTTGGGGACACAGCCCAAATCCACACAGATATCTCAGCTGTCCACGCTGAGCAGGGTGCAGAGGAGTTGAGCCAGCGTAATGGTGGCTGTGAAAAGCTACTCTCTTGGGAAAGCTCAGGAACAATATTTTTTTTCTTTTTAAGAACAAAAGTAAGTCTCTGGTGATGTACTTGCCTGCAATGATGAGTAGCATCTAGCTAAAACTTCTTGTTCAGAGTGTAACGATTCAAAAAACTGTTGTAGGCAGCTGCAAGCACCTAAGTAGAGATGCTGTTAAAATAATAGTTGCTGTCCTGCTTAGGATTTAGAAAGTTTGAACCAGTGGTGAAGGACAGACCACGTTTTCAGGAACACTAAAGGTGCATCTCGGAAAGAAATCATAGAATATCTCGAGTCGGAAGGATCCCATAAGGATCATTGAGTCTAACTCACAGCTGCTCCCAGGACTACCTAAAACTAAACCATGCAACTAAGAAAGTTGTGCCACCTGGAGTGGAGCGTCCTGGACAACAAGGTGAAGAGCTCCTTGCTGGAGTGGTGGTCCTTTGTCATGAGATTCTTCAAGGATAGAGTGTTCATACACAGGAGGGTCCCAAGGGAACGTGGGTCAGCATGTGCCCCTGCAGCCCAAGCAGAGCCGGTGTGTGCTGATGAGCATGGCATCAGCGGAGGGGTTGGTTACAGCCAGTTTAGAGACAGATCATCGCTTCTCTGGGTTTGATTGTCCGCAACATCGCTGGGAGTTATTACACTAAATTAATTCTCCGAACTGCGGGTCCCCAGAGGACAATTTTGTCTCAGTGGTTTGTTCCTAAAAGGGCTCAGCTGGGTGATTGTGTTACTGCGGCTTAATGAATTACGGCACGTGAGCTGGGCGGCGGTAATTGCCTGCGCGTGCCGCTGGCCGTGCGAGCAGAGTGCCTTGTGCTGCAACCCCTCCGCCCAGCTGGGAGATAACTCGCCTTACGATTTCCACACGGTCCTGCATCAGCAGAAGGGCAGCAGATTTTCATTTCCAATTAGATGTGCTAGTGGTGTGCCGGCGCTGGTCAGGAGGTCCGTGGGAGCAGGAGGAGAGCGGTGATGGGTCAGACCAGACCGCCTGGCTTGGTGACTAGTGATGGACACCAGAGGAATGTGAGAAGAACAGAGACAGGGTATGCATATAATGCTGTTTCCCAGCAGTGCTCTCCTCTTCTTAATGGTTGAACTCGATCACCTTAAGGTTCCTTTCCATCCTAAATGATTCAGTGAGTCTCGAGGAATTTAAACTTCGAGGGTCTGCAGGACTGCGTTCGCTCACCTTTGCATCCAATAGTTCCTCTTGGATTTTCCTTTCATGACTTTGGCAAAGTTTACCCTTGTAAACTACTGGTACTCACATCTCCAGTAACATAACTGCACATACTAACTGTGTATTAAATGAAGAAATACCTGTTCGGCATTTAAAGCAGGTTTTGCCATTTTGAAATTGAGACCATCCACAAAAGAGGGCAGCAGTACGTGCTCTGGGGTCACCTGTCACTCAAGTCACCTGGTTGTTATTAATGTTGCTTTGGTAGCTGATGATGTGATTTATTTATTTTTAACCTGCCTGGCAGGAAAGTCCTCGTCGCGTGGGCTGTCGGGTCCATCAGCTGTAGGAAGAGTCATGGGGGGGCAATGCAAGAGCTGTCCCCAGGGAATACAGGCACAGATGAAACAACACTGCGGTGTTTTGTGCTCCATCAACCCCAAAGTACTTTTTGGCAGAGGACTGCCCTCAGCACTCCCCCTTTCCCTGCAAGGAAACCGAGGCAGAAAGAAGGGAGGGGGCTGTGGCTGAGCCTTCCCCCATGGCAGACCTTGCAGTGAACCCGTGGCTGCCAGATCCTCATATGTGTGAACTCTGTCACCTATGAGAGTGTCCTTTGAGGCGGCTCTTTTAGTGTCATGTAGTACAAAACACAACCGTCTACGTGATGCTATTTCAGCCAGCCAGAATTGAGGGAAGGAAATATAGCGGCAGGTTCCTCTGCACTAGGAAACCGATCTGTTGTTGAAATGGCTTTCTTTTTGGTGGAGTGTTTCCGGCATGGCTCCTCAATACTGGAAATGGGTTTATCCATCTACATGTTGTTTTCTAGCATGAGTTCATGGGGGTGTTGTCAGCAGCCACTCGCTGCAGTGAATATAAAGTGAAATAACTTGTTTCTTTCTTCTGCTTTCAATCCTCAAATATAAATATGCTGTTGCTGGTGATCACTTGGAATGAGCACCGAGAGCTTTCTGCTGCGAGGTTGCTCTCCCAAGTTATCTGGCAACTGAACTGAGAGGCAAGGGCAAGCAGAGGTTGATTCCTTTGGTGGATAAAAAAAGTTTTTATGGCATCTCCTGTGTCACACAAGGTCTTTCCGTGAGACCTGGCCTGTTTGAAGAAGCCCAGCAGCACTTCAGCAGTGTGGCTGAATGGTTTGAGTGGTCACTTCAGGTTTTGGCCATGGCAAGCAGCCACCCTCACTGCAGGAGAACGCTTACCAACCGCTCCTTCTCACTGCAAGCCCAAGCTGGGGACATGGGCCATGGAGACCTTGGAGGGAACAACATGCTGAAGCTCTGCAGGGCCTCCTGGCGTGATTAGTGCATGAAGAAGTTGCCAGCTCAAGTTGTTTGGGCTCTTGTTGCAGAAACAATATTTCTGTCTGACCCCTGTTAGCAACTGATGTTTGCAAAATAAAGAAGTCAAGGCACTGGAAATACTTTCCATTCCCGCTCTTGTCTCAGCCCAAAATATTAGTATTAAAAATATTGCATCTATTATATGCAGCTAATATCTCTGCTGGCACGTAAATCACCCAGGGATTTTTCATCTCCATATTAAAAAAAAAAAAAAGTTAACTGTGCTCTATTTTTGAATATTTGTTAACTGTTTTGTTTCCATTTATTCCTACTGAAGCCACAGCAGTCGGTCTCCAAGGGGCCATCTGTGGGAAACAGAGTCCCTAGATCGATTCCGAAGGTGCCGGGGTCATTAACAGGCGTGAAGGCGCTGAGTATCTGCTCTTTCTCTGATAATGTCTTTATTTAGCGTGACAGCCTCCAGGGCATGAGTGGACAACAGGCCTCTTTATTTTGTTTAAACTAACATTGCTCCATCCATTCCCAGCATTGTGCAGATGCTATGGATCGTCCCAATTTCCTGATTAAAGCTGGGGGTGCTGGTCCCCAAGCAGCAAGAGCCAGCACCTGCATGGAGCTGCAGAAGGTGACCCAGCTCTGTGCCTCCCCCCAGGTTGCGTGTTCCCATCCAAATTGAAGAGCGAAAACTCATCCAAGAGAAAGCAAATTTTTGGAGTGGTTCAGGCCCTGGCACAGCTCAGTGCATCCGTGTGAGCGTTGAGGGTAGCCTGAGAGAGGAGGCAGGAATGGGGCAACTCTTCTTTTGGCAGTGGGACAGACTTAGGTGAACATTTGGGGAAGTGCTTAGGGTTGCCACTGGCTTGCAGTAAGTCAATGTCCAGATCAATCTCAGCTCCCAAAGCTCCACGCTAAATGCTGTAGCACACTGCACAATTTTTAAAGAAGTTTATTTAATGTGCTTGATTAAAAGGCTTCTGGCACACACAAGTCCAAAGCATCTCTCCTCCTCGGGTCGGTGTTTTACCAGATCCTGGTGTCGGAAGTAATTGCTTGCCATTGACTTTGGGTCAGCTCATGTGTCTGGACAGCTGTTAGGAGATCCTGTCAAATCTTGCCTCAGCTTCTACATGAAAGACATTTATTTCTTCACTAGAAAGCACTGGTATAAATAGGATATGGAAAAAAGACCTAGGACGTCTCCTTACTTGCAGGTCAAAGAGTCGCAGAGGTCTAAAGGAAGACAGCTGAACAAAAAGGCAGCAGGTGGGGGCCTGTACATACTATTTAGGTTGTGTCTTGAGGGACAGGACCATGGAGGGATGGTGGTGGGCTGTGTCTGTGCATTTTAGCACGGGTTTAAAATTTGTATCTCATGGAGGATTATCAGATCTCAGGATAACTGATCAGCCTTGGTGTATTTTTAAAGGAGGCAGCCTGGAGTCTGCAATATAAGCTCTTTTACTGCAAAGTAGTAAAAGATAAATCTATATTCATTCAACTCGCATTCTTACCAGTAGTCCAGGATCTGTGTGTGTTTGCACTCAGCAGATGTTTGGGAAATGCTGTGTACTGTGTTCTTCAGGTTTAAACTATTTCAGCTAAACTGGCTCAGTTCCTTGTCACTGTATTTTCCTATGGTTTTCATGTAATTTTTGCAATCATGTTTACAGTACGCTAAGAATCCAGAAACATAATTCCAAGCAATGTAGTTTGTAAAGAGAACCATTTCCAAGCAATTTCAACATGAGGTCGCTGCAGTGATTTCTACACCAGTCTGGGCAGTCAGCCTTGAAGTCCAGGGGGGTGTCTTCTTAGCTGGTTGCCTGGTCTGTGCAATAAGGGTCTCCATCTGGACATCCCTAACGAATTATGGGAGATCCAGCAAAGCATTTGAAAAGCTGCTTTGGAGCTATCTCACATGCCATCTGTACTTGGGATGTCTTTCCCAAGCTGGTGTTGCAAAACAGCTACTTAAATTCCTCCTGAAGATTCGTTTCCATGAAGCTTAGAAGAAAAGAGCTGACTCAGGCAGCCTGTGCGGCCAGGCATTGCAGCATGTGAGGACTTCCACTGGACTTCAGCAGTAGACAAGTTTACTCTTCAGTGCTGTGCTGAGTCCGCTTTGGTGGACTTTGTGCCCTGTCCTTTCAGCCCAGCAGCGCTACCTCTGCTCTTGCAGGCCGCAGACTGGGCACTCATCTGGTGGTCCTGTGAGTGGGGTGTCCGTCACTGTGCTGTGAGAACTAGTAGATATTGGTGTGAAGTGATTCTGCCGGAAGGTACAGGGAGAAATCAGATCCGTTCCTGTGTTTGGAAAGGACAAATCAG
Source organism: Psophia crepitans (assembly GCA_013399095.1). Classification (NCBI taxonomy): domain Eukaryota; kingdom Metazoa; phylum Chordata; class Aves; order Gruiformes; family Psophiidae; genus Psophia; species Psophia crepitans. The sequence continues at coordinate 100,912 of VWZZ01002393.1, read as the reverse complement.
TCAGTATCCGATAGCAGAAGATAGTGCATCCCATGACGAACAGTGTTCTGTGCACTTGTGCAGCCTCACCTCCAGTGCTGGGGGCAGGTTTGGGCGCCACAGCACAAAAAGGGCATAAAACTGTTGGGGAGTGTCCAGAGGAGGGCAACAAAGGTGGGGAAGGGTCTGGAGGNGATCAGGAGAAGGTTCTTCCCCCAGAGGGTGGTGGGGCCCTGGCACAGGCTCCCCAGGGCAGTGGTCACCGCCCCGAGCTGGGCTGAGTTCAAGCAGCGTCTGGCCAACGCTCTCAGCCATCTGCTGTGATGGGGCTGGTCCTGTGTGGGGCCAGGGGTTGGACTTGATGGTCCTTATGGGTCCCTCCCAGCTCGCGAGATTCTGTGATTCTATGATTTGTGTGAATCCTACACCCATTTTTTGCATGTGTTACTACGTGAGCACCTTGGGTGTCTCTGCATCAAGCTCTTCAATGATAGAATCACAGAACAGTTTGGGTTGGAACAAACCTTTAAAGGCCATCTAGACCAACGCCCCTGCCATGAGCAGGAACATCTGCAACTAAATCATGCTGCTCTGTGCCCCATCCAACCTGACCTTGAATGTTTCCAGGGACGGGGCATCTACCACCCCTCTGGGCAACCTGTGCCCGTGCGTCACCACCCTCACTGTAAAAATCGATGCTACCCTGTTGCTTTGGAGTGAGTCTAGTTATGTTGTAAAGGCCAAACAACATCATCTCCAGCAAACAGATGGACATGATGTCCAGGCCCAAGGGAGGGTTTTCTGCAGCAGCTGCACCCCAAGACCAAGGCGATGATGAGAGGAGTTGTTCCCAGGTAGGTGGCTTATCTGAACATTTCCTAATGCTTTTCCGAGCAGCCAGATGCTGTGAGCCTAATCAAAAACATCTCATAGTGTTGTTTTTGTTGGCTGTTCTTGTCTGCTAGAGTTCGTTATATGTTTTCAAGGATGTGTACGTGTAAGAACTAAAGCATGCATTATATCTCCACTATTCAAAGACGACTTTAGGTCCTGATCACCACCTTTTCGACAGGTGGATTTGCCACACTTCCAAAATGCCGTGTCCATCCACACGCATCGGCTGGGCCTAGTGACCAAGATAGGCTTTAATCCTGGTGACAGAAAAGCATAAAAGTGGTGTGAATAATTGCATTTTTGTTTTCAGGAGTGAACATGACATCTTGTTCCCTTCTCATCTGAGAAAAATGCAAACAAAAATGAAACTGGAGCCAAGCGAAACCAGTTTCAGGGAGAAAGCCAAAGGGAAAATACACAGAAGTCCTGTGTTCATCGTTGGAGCTTGTGGTTGTTGCTTTCTGTGGGGTTTTGAGGTTTTTGATTAAATTGTGTGGAACCGTTAAGCTTATTTGAGTGTTTCCCGCTCTCAGTCATAGCAAGGATAGAAAATGGCCGTGGTTGGCATGCGGTGCTCCCTCCACCGAGGCAGCACTGAGTTGTCATTATACATGCACGTAAGACATCAGAGTGCCTTTGATGGAGGTAGGCTTGATGAAGAATACTTTTGGAGGACGTCAGGCTTCTAGAATAGAGGCCTTCAGACCTTCCTCCTCATTATATTAATAGCAGTATTCCTGTTGACCTCCCAGGGCAGAATTAGACCTCCAGGACCAGTTTTAGATGTTGTAAAATTCCACCAGCTCCTAACTGGGATCCTTCAGGACCTCCAGTTTGGACCACAATGTCTCCTAGGTGCCCAAAGCCAGTGGTGATTGACGCTTTTGACCGCAGCAGCATTGCCATGCCCAAACCCTCCCAGCAGTGCCTGCTCAGGAGCACCAGTCCAGTTATTTGTGGAGCTGCCTCACACAAGGTTAGTCTAGCTCAAATATGCTTAGTTCAGAAAGACTGGGCCTGGAGAAATTGTTTTGTTCAGGGGATGTTTCAGAGGACATTGATTCTTTCAGCCCTTTACCTTTTCAGTATGCTGGGTAGCTAGCTAGTACAGCAGGGAAGAACCTAGTTGCTCTCCATCTCTGTGCAGTTAACTCTTTCAGTGATGACTCTAGAGTTGTATTAATTTCCCTTTCTCAATGGAAAATTACTGTGGGATTTTCAAAAAGAAAGTGGGAGAGAGGTGGCCCTTCATCCCGTAGAGCCAGTCCCACCAGTCCTCCATTCGCTGGTGCAGTTGCTGTGTGCCTTGGGGATGCTCTGCTCTTCCAGCGTCGGGGAGTGCCATGGATATGTAGGATCTGGGGTGGAAGGTCCCACAGAGTCCATTTCTGGACTGTCTATGCTGTATAACAGCAATTGGTAATTAACTGCAGTCAGGGTAATAGCAAATCTGTTCGTGAGATGCTCCTGAGACTTAGCATCCTGTTCCTGGGCCTGATCCTGGCATGGAGATGAGATCCTGCCTGGGCAGAAGAAAGGATGGAAGGAAACTTTCTGTCCACAAAATGTGGTGAGGAATGTTTTCATTCCAGCATCAGAAGGATGAAGGGGATGCAGAACATTTGCGTTTGGTCAGGAGCACCACTCTTCGTTCTCAACTTGTTGCCCGAGTGGCCGCAAGTCCGTATCGGTTACTAATTTCTGCATGGCCCTGGCCATGCCTATCAGATATCAGGCTCTGCATGAAAGCAGGACAAAACCAGGACCTCTCCACTGCGAGGAGCTTAGCGTACCCCTGAGGGTTTGTCCTGTGGGGGAGTTGCTAGGGATCGAGGGCAAGTGTGGTGTCCAGGCAGGTTCTTCAAAGACAAGAACCAGGATGTTCAGAGCCCCCAGTCCCTGAGCCCACAGACAGGACCTTGGTCCATTTGGTCATAGAGCATACTCTGCACCACGGGGCATATGTCTCGAGTGCGGCTGGAGATGTAGCTCTTTACCTCTCAGTTTTTGTAAGAACCTAACCAAATCCCCATGCAACCACCAGAGAATGTAACCCCGCGTTGTCCTCCAGCTCTCCACATGCCAGACAAACCGTGGGGGCTCTCAGAGGACTTGTCTCACTCAGGAGTTTTATGAGCAGGGCTGACGGGACAGAGCAACTGTGCTTTAGACCACAGCTGTCCACGTGTCTGGAGTTATTTTCCCCAGCCTTGTGCCTTCCAACCCCTTTCCTTGGGAGTAAACGTAGTAAAAACTTGCAGGAATTGCGTATTCCTGAGCACGTAGGCTGCTAATCACCAAGACAGCTGAAGCCTTAGATTTGTTTGTGTAGGCTCCTCTGACAGAGCAGACTTTGTCAGATCTAAATTCTGTTGAAAGGTATCTCATTTTATTAATTAAATTAAAAAAATGGTGGCGAAACGATAGCAGAAGCAATGCTATCCTATTTCCAGCTTGGCAACCCTGACTGTCTCACTTTGGTTTTTAGTTCTGCAGTTTCTCTGTGACCCTGAATGTCTCTGTAGTTTCCATGTTGACCAATGGCCAAATCCCTGGTCCCACTGAAGTCAGGGAGAGTTTTGAGTTGAATCAGAATTTGGCCTTTGAAGTGAAAAAAGTGATTTAATGTTAGATGGAGTCAAAGGTAAGAGACCATAGTGCTGTTTAGATACTTTTTCTTGTAGCTGAAGCAGGGTCCCCTGCAAGACATCGTGTCCTTACAGCAAAAGATGGGCAGAGAGGGACAGAAGGATTTCCCAGTAACTGTGACCTTTTTCTGGGGCGAATTCTTGCTTTTCTTGGAGAAGCTGCTGTGTGATTCAAGCTTCAGCTGTTCCTCCCTTCGGCATCGCAGACCTAAACGCCGGGGTTGGGATTTATCTTTGGGTTCCTACATGGTTCTGGCTGCCTAAGCTTGGCAGCTCACCCCAAGCCACCATCGTGGCACCTACACTCCTGCCCGTGAGCAAGCACAAGGTTATTTCCATCAGTTCAACCCACTGTGGGTGTGTGTGGTGGGGTGCCCTGGTCCCCATCTTGCCCCTTCCTGAGGCTGTCTATGTCCCCACCAGCTCGGTCACACCTGAGAGCGTGGATGGGTCATTCCAACGTCCCGGGCTTTGCGATTTTGTGCCATCAAAAAAGTTTTAAGATCTGGGCCCCATTCTCCCTGCTTTGGCTCTTCCTCACTGCAAAGTCCTATTTGTTCTTGGCTTTTCTTCTTCACTGGGGTGTTGGGAAGATAAAAGCACACAACAAGTCTGCCTGAATGCTGGATGATCGTCTAGACCCCTGCCTGCTGCCAAGTCACGGATGTTGCTTCTTGTTTGCCATTCTCCTTCCTTTTCCTTTTATTTCTTGCGAATTTTTTTTCCCCCTAACTTGTTTAACTCTGGTGTTTTCCATCCTGTGGTCAGTGACTTGCGAGCCTCAGTTTGTGTTTGCTCTTCCCCTTGCCATGGGGATATTGCCTTCTAGCTGTGTTGTACAGGGACAAAGCTGCCTGTCCTCTCCCCGTCCTATTGCAAAAGTCCCAAACCGAACAATCTTACACATTCCACACTGGCTTAAGTGGTTTTTTGTAATCTCAGACCTTTCTTTCTTTCTTTCTTAGTCCTTAAACAGAAATGGTTTGGTTTATAATACCATTATGTCTTTAGGAAAAAAATGTCCCTGCATGCATTTCTTGCAGGAATTTACAGCAGAAGTTGGTTCCCAGCTCATTTCCAGGCATTTTGCCTTACCTCTGCTTAAATTAAAGTTGTTTCTGTGTGCAACTTTTATAATTTCTGCGCAGTATTTGCGATTTAAATACAAAGTGCACCCAAACAGTTAAACTCTGATGTTTGAGAAAGAGAAGAGCAAAACCACAGAAAGCAAACACTGAATTATATCAGCAAAACTCTTGCACACTTAAGCATGTGAGGGCTTACTGCTAGATAAGGGTTTTAACTAACTTTTATTTTGACATTCCCCTTTTAATAAGCGTTGCTCTTTACAAAGCGGTTTATGTGATTGCGTTACTGAGAGGAAACAAAGAAATGCCAGGAAAACTTGATGTGGAGAATCTGTACTCATAAAATGCTTGTAAGCTCCAGCAAACAGGAAAGCTTCCCCCATCTCCTTTTTTTTTTTTTTTTTTTCCTAATTCCTTGCCATTCAGCCTGAAAAAAGAAAATAAATAAATACACACCAACAGCCCACACTGAATATCTCAGAAAACCGGATCTGGTGGTCTGAGTCTAAACACAAATTCCTTCCACTGCCACCACGAACAAGCCTCTTCGTCCTGCATTTGCCAAACACGAGCCCTCACTCGTTGTGGTTAAGAGCCAGTTGGCCTCGGAAAATAGGTTTTAACTCCTGGGGATGCCAAGGAATACGGATTTGATGGGCAGATGGCTTTGGCAGGCAGGGTTGGAGACTGTTTAGCCACTGGCCATTGAAATGTATTTGTGAATGGCCCCTTCCTTCATCAAAGCGCCCTTTGCCGAGTGGTGTGGATGATGAAAATAAAATTAATTGCTATGTGATGAGTTTGAAATAAAAGCCACTATTTTTCCAAACGGAGGCGGGGATTTGGGGTAGGGGATGGGGCTGAGCAGGGCATTATAGTGGATGCAGAGCAGTGTGGTCACCGCAGCACTGGCAGTTGTTTCCCTGTTTTGGGGGTGATGCTGGGGAGATGTGCCTTGGAACCTCCAGTGGTGCTCCCAGCAGTCTTGTAAGGAGCTGAGTGTTAGAGCATCCCATGGACTCTGAGAGCCAATACTGGGTGTTGAAAAGCCAGCAGGCAGGCAGGGAGCTGCTGCTGTGCTTAGGGCTAACCCTGCACCATGCTGGGCAAAGGCAACCGATGCTGGGACCATCTCAGTCTTAATTGCATCCTTGATGATGGCATGCCAGCTCTGCCTTCTCCACTGAGGAGAACCACGCTGCAGCCCCTGTGGGAATCTGAAATGTCCGACACTGACAAAGCCTTCCTTCCATGCAACCACTGGTTTTCTGGGGACTTGCCATCTCAGCGACTGGTTACAGCCAGCGCATGGGACCTTGCTCGCCCCTTCTGAGCTGAAATTGTCTCTCAGGCAAACAGTTTGCAGGCAGTGCCTCCTCTTTGTGGCTGTTGAATTTCCATGTTATCCACTTGGAGCTGTATTCACCCAGCCTCCTATCCAGAGGTACTGGTCCTAGCTTCCCATCCTACTGGAGCCAAGCATGGTCCTCAACTTTTTCATGCATGCACACATCCTGTGTAGCAGTGATGAGGGACGTGCGTAAAGAAAGGCCAAACAAAACCATTTGGTGGGGGCACCTCTTTTACTTGATAATTTCCTTTTTGGCTTTTTTTTTTTTCTTTTTCACTTAGAAATTTCTGATACACTTAAAATGGTGCACTGCAAACCAACACAGCGGTATGTCATGTTGGTACAGCAGAGGTGGCAGGCAAGAGGAGCAAGCGATGTTGCCAGGAGCTTTTCCTTAGCTCTTCAGAAAAAGTGTCTCCTGATATTTCTTGCCTGCCTGACATGTCTGTGCTGGGCTGGGACTAACTAGGTCTTCCCTGGTTTAGTGTGGAAGCAACACAGAAAACACAGAAACTTCAGAGAGATTTTCCTGGGAACCAAAGATACATTGTCTAACTGTTCATGGAAACTTTCAGCTGAAATATATCTGCTCTTAAAAGAGATTTAGAGGCATGAGTTGGTACTAGGTTGTGTTAGATGCCAAGAAATTGGCTCCCCTTTTGTGGGAGGGAGACCCACTGTTTGATGGTGCAGAAGATGTGTTGACCAAATGGGACCATGCAGAAAAGAATGTACTACTAACTTCTTTTAACTTTTCAGGAGACAGCAGAGACTTCCCAGTGGGAACAAGCCTCAGCAGCACACAGATCATCAGCAAGGTGGCATCAAACACAACAGGGACCACCAGAAACTCTACCAAGGAGGCCAGGCCCCTCACTCCTCAAGCAGGACAGGCCACCATGGCTACAGCCAGAACCGGAGATGGCACCACAACCAGAAGCACTCGCCCAACGACAAAGAAACGCACAGAAATGCCAAAGAGACTGAGAATTTGAAAATTGAGGACACCTCCATCTGCACGGTGCATATTCCCGGGGAGACGCACCGAAGCCCAGAGGCCGTGGACAAGCAGTCTCAGCAGTACATTCAGGAGTCGGAGACCAAGCGGAAAGACAGTATTCACGAGCGCATTGGGGAAAGACCCAAGATCAATTTGCTTCAGTCTTCCAAAGACAGGCTGCGCAGGAGACTAAAAGAAAAGGTATTATTTCTTAGGGGAACATTGAGTTCCCTTTTTTCCAAGAGTCTGCCTGTTGGCCATTCTCCACACAAAGGGTGGGCTGGGCTTCAGAGACCTTTCCTTGAAAGCATGCAACTTATCTTCATCTCCCAGTGCCAGCACTTCTCTTGAAGTGTCTTCGTGCTTCTTCAGGAGACCTTTGATCGACACAACGCTCTTAGTTCACCTCCTTCATTGAGGTGGCTACCAGCTTGTGTTCTCCAAGAAGGACTGGGAACTCTCCCTCTACCCACCCAAAGACCCTCTAGAAGGCTGGTGCATGCATGAGCTGAACTGTGGGTACTCCTTCCCCCGCAATTGATCCCAGTTGACTGCCTCCCAGCCTACAGAGCTCATCTGCTTTGAAAGGAGGTCTAAAAAAGGCAATTTGTCTCCACAATTACAGAGCTTTGACTTTTGAGTGTTGAATCGTTGGAGTCAGCTACATAAAAATTGATACCCATTTATCTCAGCAATGAATTGAAACACCCTTATCTTTCTCCCTTCCTTCCAACAACCCAACAATAACAAAACTATTGCATGCGAGTGACGGAGGAGAAATCCTTTTTGGAAACAATATTCAGACTTAGATTTCTGAGGAATTCGGAGATATCTCCATTTACCCTCTGTGAAACCTGAATTCTTTCCCTTGAGATTCTTTTGTCAGACTGGAAAATGCGTCCATGGGGGTCTCTCCAATGCGGTTTCCAAAATGTGTAGCAAAAATAACCTGAACATATACAATTCCATGGGAGTGCATGTTGGAAATGTATAGCTTTGAATGCATGTGCATTTACTATTTATGTACGTGGCATGAGGGGGAGAAATAGATTTTTTTTTAGTTATTTTTATGTTCTTTAGAGCAAATGGGAGTATAGCAGAAACTTTCAGAATATTTGTTTTAATGCCCACCGTGCGACTTGATAGTCTTACAGGAAAGACGTCACACAAGCACCCACTCTTGGGTGAGTGTAGTCAGCACAACTGGCCTCCTCATGGGAGTTTTGGACAAGGCCAGCTGCCAGTTGGCGTTGAGGTTGTCTGAAAAATTGCCCTAGGTTTGTATTGTATATCACATTCTAAGATTGAACTAGGGGATGAGAAGGGAGCAGAGCAAGCAGGATGTATGCCTTACACAGGAGGAAAGGGAAAAATGCATAATTACCTGTTGAAAAGAAGCAATAAATTCTATGGTAATGACATGCAATGAGAAGCATAACAGTCAAGTGTTGGAAAAGTTAAGTTTTTCTAATGCTGTCAATTTAGATCGTTAAATATATATTTTCAAAATATATTTAAATATATATTTTTGTAGGATTGTTACCTGAACGTTTTGCAAACAACAGTGCACTTTCAAAATAGAGGGAAAAAATCCGTTATCACCATGTTGCAGACACGCCCAGAAACCTGTCCAAGATGCTGAAAGCAGTTGGGGCGGTCAGACCTTGGTATCCTGGCTCAGGATGCTCCAGCACATCTCCATGAGCTGAGGGGGAGGACTCTGGGGTCAATCGCTGTGGGAACTGGTGAAAGAGAACATTTCTGGGGCAGGACTCATTGACTTGTGGTTTTCAGTGCTGAGATGAGACCACTGTGCTTCTAAAAGATGCTTTCATTTTTCCGTGTCTGTTTATATGTCTCCCTAATCCCCTTTCCCCTTCACTGTTTGTGGAAGGACAAGGGCTGATATGTCTGTTTTTTCCTTGTGTAACAGACGCCTTGTCTTTCCCTTTTCACGGACCAGGACGAAGTCACAGTGGAAACCACCAATCCTGAAAAGAACAAAATGGACAAATTAATTGAAATCCTCAACAGCATGAGGAACAACAGCAGTGATGTTGACTCCAAGCTCACCACCTTCATGGAGGAAGCCCAGAACTCTACCAACTCTGAGGAGATGCTGGGGGAGATAGTCAAGACCATCTACCAGAAAGCGGTGACGGACCGCAGCTTTGCTTCCACAGCAGCCAAGCTTTGTGACAAAATGGCCCTCTTTATGGTGGAAGGAACCAAATTCCGGAGTCTGCTCCTCAACATGTTGCAGGTAATGACATAAAATTAGTTGGTCAGATGCTTGCAGCTTCACCCCACGTGGTCTTACCATGCATTTGGACAGGAACTGAGCTTTTGAACCCAGTTGATGAGAGGAGAACAGAAGTGCACGTGTAATTTTGTCTGTGTACATTTTTAATGGTTTACTGTAGGTAACATGGAACTGAGGGCATTGTCAAGTTGCTTTTCGTTCCCTTTTCATGAGGTGTACCTGGAATTATGGTATCTCACACCAGAACCCATCCGTGAAATGAGTGGGTTCTTGTGGCAGCATCCTCATGGCGTGAAGGGAAGTGAACTTGGAGAGTCTTAGACTGGAGGGTCTTTGCCACTCTTTTCAGCTAACGTCCATCTCAGCACCAGAGATTACCAAGTTAAGTCATGGTCCCTGAGTAGGCTGTTGGTTGCATCACCTGGCTGAAGGGCTCATTCCTGGTTTCTGACTGCAACCCAGACAGAAATAATTTTTATATTTGCTAATTATTCTGAGTGACTTGTTTATTGGTATATGCAGCACTGGTTGATTGTTCTGCTCCAAAGCCATCAGCAACAGCAAAGTTAGAGGAGTACAAAGAAAACAGTGACTTTGAGAACAATTCCGTATGGGAAAGTAGGACTGTCCTCAACCACCCGTGGGCTGCTGGGGAGAGCGTGTTTTACTGTAGTGCCACCATCAAAGCGGGGATTGCTTTCAGGGAAGAGTGTCACATGGAAGTCTGTCTTTCTGCCTTTCTGGAGACAGGACATATAGAGCTGAAACCATGAATTTACATCCTTAATTTAACATGTGTTTCTGTTTGGCCATTCCCTCACACAAATGTGTCATCTGCGACGTGTATAAAGCTCTCATTTCGTTTCTGTGTTCTCCACACATGCTCAATGCCCAGCATCGCTCCGGTTTTTGACACCATCTCCTTGCCCTTCTTGCTCTTGTTTGAGATCATCTCTTGGACGTTGTGCCTGGCTGCCTGTACCTTGTGTGGATAGACTCGGCTTTTGGCTAACACAGCAAGCAGGGAAATAAGGAGCAAAATACAGTAATGAAAATCAACATTTAAGGCAACCTAAGATAACCTGTCGAAGCATCTTGCTCCTCCCATGCCAGGTCACGCTTGTGTCTTCTCCCGTTTGGCTAAGTGATGATAAGACATACAAAATGAAGTCCAGGAGCAATGGCCAGGGAGCAGCAGGGTGTTAGCCAAAAACTCAGGATGACGGTGGTCCTTCTGAGTTAGGGAGGACTCCTCCAACTTGCTTTCTTCTCTTGCTCCAGCATTTCACCCCTACCAACAGACCCAGTAGACTGATTTATACTGCACTGTCATCTGCAACAATAACTGGCTTCACGTTCAGCTCTTCATAACATGAATGTAGGATAAATAATAGATCTCCTATCTCCAGAGAGTCCCAGAGTGCCTCCCAGGAACATGTAGTCAGTCTGGGTGTGATCGGAGGATGATGTTGGTTGTGAAAAGCTGGGAAGAAATTAAATGTGAAGGGTGAGCAGGGTGTGTGGGTGACCGAGTTCATGTGCTGGAGCAGAGGAAAATATGCAAAAGGGATTTGCTCAGCCCCAAACCGCACATCTTTTAAAAATGTCTTGATGAGGCAGAAGGTGACAGACCACTGCAGGTCAAAAGCAAAGTGCTATGTGGAATTAAATAATTTAACATTTCCTTTCTGATAGTAAAGGGTTTTGACTTTCTCCAAGCACAGTTTCTTCTTCCAGCCGTAATAATGGGATGCATTCACACAGATTCATGAAATGCTTTGGTCACTAAGCCGTGACTTTTTGCAATGCATTCAGGCTTGAGAGCCCTGGCTGGAGATGAACCTAGGTATGAGGCACAGAAGACTCATTGGAGCTGCCTTGATGTGAAATAATGGTGTTGATGGTATTGTTATATGATATATTATCAATATCAATATGATATACTGGATAATATTTGGATATTATTGAATAATATGGATATCATATGGGTATCGTATTGATGATGTTAACATATATCAATATGGTATACTGATATATGGTTGACAATATAACACTACCCAGCACCAGTCCTGGCCCCTCCACGATCAGATGTTTTCCATCAGTCATATCTAGATAATATACCATTAATTATTTTTTAAAAAAAAAAACAAAAACAACCTGTAATAAAATGCTTGCTCCAGAGCTGGATTTGTGTCTCTCTAGCACCTTTCAGACTAATCTGATCCCCGGACGTAAGGAGCTCGTCTCGCTGGGCACCGGCAAGCTGGGGAATTACTCTGCCGGGGTGTGATAAATCAGGATCAACGTGATCCCCCCGCAGCGCTGCTGGCGCCTGGGATGGGATCGCTCACACCCCCCCCCCCCATCTGCTCCCAGCAGATGCTCCTGTTTTGTAGGGACTTGTTTGTCCCTTTCTCTCAGGACTGCGATGGCACTGAGATCCCACCAGAGGATGTCATAAATTAATGCATTCACCTGCTGAGCCACCCTCCTGGCGTCCCAGTACCTACAGACAGCATCCCTATACCCCGCTTGACCTTAAAGCGAGCAGCACGGGGGTTTCCTGCAGAACAGGCAATAAACTGAATAAACTCTGGCTTGTCTTAAATTTTCAGCTGTTGACAAGGTGCTCGTGCTCAGGGGCTGCACATGTTCACAGCTTATCTCCGGGGACTTGTTTTGATCCCAAAACAGATGCCAGCGCCATGGCACAGGAATGCTGTCATGTCATCCCTCTCCCTGATGGCAGCTCCTCTGCAGAGCATCCCCCCGGCCAGCCTTGCGCCATTTCAGGCTCTAAGGGGACCTGTCGGGAAAGCACTGTTTTGAATTTGTCCCTCACTCTGTGCTTTGATCCCAAATCTCGTCTGAGTCTTGAATTTGGGTGCTGCAAACCTTTCAGGACGCTGAAGGGAGGTGTGGAACGGGGAGTCATGGGGTGGGCAGCTGGTTGAGCTCAGGGAGAAGCTGCCGCGTGGGGGGTCGGCACTGTTGGGGGAGGGGCATTTTGGTTTGATTTTTTCCTCACGGACTTTGGTTTGGTGTTTCGAATGAGGAGCGACTGTGGATTGCTTAAGACTTTGAGATGGACCTGGCTGAATTGGTCCCAGGGAGCTTGGGTGGATCGAGGCGAGATGTGCAAGCACATCTTGATGGACACGTGTATGGTTTATTCACCCCTATAAATACCTTCTTAATTAATAAATTGAAAGTAAGTCTCCTGCGAGAGGTTTCTGCTTGTCATAGTTTCACTCACTGGCATGTCCAGGCTGTGGTGCTTTTTTTTTTTTCTCATTGGGGCAGTATTAAGCAATGTGTCACAAACCCTTCACATGTAACATAAGTTGGAGTATTCCTCTGTTGAAATGGCCGTGCTCTTTATAGCAGAGCTGTGTCTGCATCTGAGCTATGCAGAGCCAAGTGTATTATTAGAGTGGACATCACTGGGGCTGTAATTGTACACTGCTCCCCTTAGCAACCGCAGCCAACAGCACATCAAACAGAAGGCTGATACCTTCTTTTAATAAAAAAAAAAAAAAAAAAAAACAACCACCACGAAATGCACATCTTGACACAGAGCAGCAGAACCCGCTGCAGAGTGCACGCCGGCGTGCAACCAGAGGCAGTGCCTGGTACGTGCCTGCAGTTGGAAATGCCTTGGTGCCCGTGGGGAAGGGCTATTTCTGGTGCAGACCCCATGGCATACCCTCTTGGATACCTTATGGCATACCCTAGTGCGTACCCTGTTGCACCTCCCAGTTAATATCCTATGGCATACCCTGTTGCATACACATGCAGCGTTTCTTCATGGTCTTAATCTCCTGATGCTCCAGAACTGGTCCTTCCTTGGTTCGGTGCTCTGCTTTGCTCTGGTTGTAAAAACTTGAGTCAAATCCCATGTTTTTGGGCAGAAGTTGCACTTGGGTTTCGGTGGACTCAGCTGGGTTAGAATTGGTAGGTGTGACCACTTCTGGAGGGATTCCCACAAGGACGGTGGCCAGACATCTGCAGTTATCAGCCCAGGCGAAGGATGGAAGAGGAATATTTAGGTTGGGTCTCTTCTTGGTATGTAGATGTTGTCGCATTAGGTACTGGAGAATTGATTGATTTCATTTGGTAAGTGCAAAGGGAAGTGCTTACCACGCTGAGTGTGAGGATTTGGGAGGAATGAGATGAAATCCATCCTTTCCTGTAGGCTTCATCTTTATTTGAACAAACGACTTAACCTCCCAATGATAGCAGCCCTTTCTCCATCATAGGGGTTGCGAGGGTAATGACACCCCAAGGGGATACTGCAGGAATTGGGACATGGAAGTAATACACGTGGTTAATGCTGAAAGGCAGATTTTTTTTCCCCCTTAATGTGATTAAGGTATGGGTCTTCAGTAGGAAACAGTTTGTGGTTTGACAGAGGTGGAGGCAGGAGGATCTGAGCACGGCTAAAGAGCACTTGACCTGTACGCCGTGCCCAGCATTGACTGCAAAGCTCATCATCCCTCTTTCTGTGGCTGTTTTTAATTTAATTTAATTACAAATGGTCCAGTTCCTGCACAGAAAACACAGTGGTACCACTTGTCTCAGAAAAGACATTTCTCAGGGTACATCAGAGAAAGATAGGGGAGGAAAAACGGTCCCAAGATCCCTGGAGCAAACCCGAAAGCCATAAGGGTGTGTGTCTGATGTGCCACAGCCGTGAAGGTCTGCACACTCAGCTCCATGGAGCAGCACCACGTCTGTCTCTTTGATCTGTGCACAAGCCAAACATCACTGCCTTTGGCTTTTTTTCCAGAGAAGTTTCATGAGCTCTTCCAAAGGTCAGACAGTGATTCAATGGGGAAAGCCTCCTCGACTTGAGCTGCTCCCCACCGCTCAATGGGGATGAGGGTCATCTCCGTGGTGAACCTCAGTGGTGATGTGTTCATGGGTTCTGCTGGCCCTGCAGGAGCCCAGCACAGGTAGAGAAATAATAAATTATGCTGCCCTCGAATAAGCAGCTTCATTTGGGGGTCTGCAGAAACTTGCAGAGCTTGGAAACCTTTTCACTTACATTGCTGCACTGATGCTGACAGCGCTGTCCTGGTTTTGTAAACCACGATGGGACTCACCAGGGAAAGCTGCCTGCTCAATCCAGCCTCGCAGATGGGATTTATTTTCTATACACCCAGTGAATTCAGAGGCAATTCTAAATTCATGCCCACACGTATATATGTAGTATATATATATGGGCCTGGAGGTGGACTGGAAGTGGAGCCGCGTGGGTGGCTCCAAGGAGCATCCCCAGCTGCCTGCATCCTCCTGTTCTCAAACATAGATAAAGGGAGGAACGGGAAGGAGATGTGTTCCCTCTCGTTTGCCCTTAATTGTGTCTCTGAAGATGCTCTGTAATTCAGTAACAGAGTAACAGAGTGGGGTGGTTTTTTTTATTATTATTATTATTATTATTATTAT
>VWZZ01002393.1:23686-73803 GCA_013399095.1 Psophia crepitans | reverse complement strand
TTTTTAATTAAAATTCAAGTGAAAACTCCAGAATGAGTAATTCAGTAACCCTGGGGTGATAACCTGAGCAGTCAAATAACTCTCTCCTCCGTCACCACCCTGGTACTGGCTGGGTAATGAAAGGACAAACTCTGCAAACTCCCCCGGAGAGTCTGAGAGGACCCAACAGGATTTGGCTGCAGGTTGACTTCAGAGTCGCAGACACAGTTGGGCAATTGCCTTATAGAAATGGGTGTAGAGAGGAATTAGTCATCACCGTTTGGTTAATAAGTGCATTGGTTATTTTACAAGTCTTTTTCCTGCATATGCAAATATTTAATTTTTTTTTCCCTTTTGTAATGAAACACATAAATATCTTCTGTCTTGGATCTTCTGTGCCATGAAAATAATTACCATGCTTTTGCCTGGCTTTCTTTAGCAGCTGCTGTACTTACCTTTGTTTCAAAAGATCACCCGTGTGTTGTCCGAGGCATGAGAGTGATCTTTGGTGTGGTGGCTTTTATATCTCCCTGGCTTTCCAGAGTGCAGCTGCAGGTTGGTGCATTCGCAGCAGCAAAGCCCTTTGTCTCAGGCAGTAGGAATAAACTGAGATTAAAAAGATATAAGATAATTTATTTAGCTGCTGGATTTCAAATGTTATGCAACCTGCACTAGGAACACACGGTGCTGAGAACGAACTTGTCCTATTCTTTAATTTTCCCCTACTTAGTGTCTACTAATTTTTAATACCAAGGAGGGGTCACTATGGAGACAGACAAGCAAAGTCGCGTGGAGCTTCTTGTAAGAAGCTCTGCAGCATTGCTGAGAGCCCAGGGAAACCCTCTTGGCTCTGAGTGCAATGCACTCTCTTGTGCTGTGCTGTAGAAAGGTTTTTATTTGCTTTTCTGTGTTGCCCCTTGCTCTTTGCCACACATTCCCAACACAGACATCCCTTTTCATACCCTGCCTTTAGGCAAACCCCTGTTTTTCTCCCCAGCTGCAGGACTGATGGAGAGGCAGCTGCACACTCCCTCCTGATGTTGCTCCATAAATCACGTCATTCAGATAATCCTTGGTCATGGCAACCATCAGCTCAGGAGCAGGGTGACCTTTTAATGCCAAGCCCAGGCTGCCCTGATCAGGCTGCCCTGATCATCTTCTGATCAGGCAGGGAGCCAGTCTCTGCCATAAATTCATGAGACCCCAGGGAGCAGCCGTGCCATTAGGTTGCCCCTGCCAGACACTGGGTCTATTGGAGATACTGGAATGAATGGGCTGGGCAGGTCCACCTGGACCACCAAGCCTGGCATGGCCACCAGCATTCATTGTGTTTCCCCTGCGTTTTACTTAACCTCTTTGTTGCTGCTTGTATTCGATCTTGATTGTGCATATGGAAAAGAGTCCCCGTGTCTGTCCGAGGGGGAGGGCAGGGCATGGTGGACACCGTCTCTAGCACAAGCCGTGACAGTTATTGCAGGAGTTGGTGATATTTCTACAGTACCTGCTTTCTGGTGGCTTTGCTGTGTTGAAATTCCAGCCACTCCGCGTGCGTTGAGTAATCTCCCCGCTGTTACTAAAGAGTCAGTCTGTCTGTCTTCCTCCCCCCACCCTGAGTTTCAGTTTCCTCCTAATTCTCTCTCTAGACAGCCGTTGCCTCTCCCATGGCGATGCGGTTTTGCTGATGCAGCCTGTTGTCTCTGTCCCTCTTGCAGAAGGATTTCACCATGCGGGAGGAGTTGCAGCAGCGGGACGTGGAGCGCTGGCTGGGGTTCATCACCTTTCTCTGCGAAGTCTTCGGAACCATGAGGAGCAGCACCGGAGAGCCCTTTCGAGTCCTTGTCTGCCCCATTTATACCTGCCTCAGGGAGGTAAATGCCTTCGGAGTTTGTTCTTCTCCACCTGCAGGCCAAGCCATTGTGTTGCAGGGCTGAGGTGCCCACAATTCGTAGATGTTTGTTTTATGATTCCTAGAGGTTTGCTTTGCCATCATCAACACTTCTCACCTCAAAAGTACCTACATCTGCCAGGATGCTTGGCTTTGCCTGAATATTGTGTTTCTGCGAATTAAAAACACATGCTCCAAGCAACACTTCTTTGTCCAAGGGTTTGGAAAGCTCAACAGTTGGGATTTGCAAACACGACGTTTGAGTTTGCAGAACCCAATGTTGTGAAAATCCCCATTGAATGGGCTTTAAAAGCTTCTTAAAAGCAGGTGAAGCCACCTGAATAGATGAGACAGACTGAGGGGTGGAAAAAGAGAGAGAGGTGAGATCTCGTATGGCCTTACTCCCCATCCAGTGCAGCATAAACCCAGCCATGCCACCAGGGTTGGGGACATTTTGGAGCCTGAGCTCCCCATGGTTTGAGGTGGTGGTAGAAACCTTGGTGAAGACAAACAGAAAAGGCAACTCAAGTGTTAATGTTCAACATAGAAGGAGAGGGCTTTCCCCCATCCTGTTTTAAAGATGGTTTTGTCTCCTGCTGCTGTCTGTAGAAGACTTTCTCAGAAAAATCTGCCTCGTTGCCCAGGGTTGGAGCTGTGAATCTCAAATTCTCAGTAGTGCTTCTGTCAGGCCATAAATAACTCGCTGTAAAATAAGTTCTCTGCTAGACCTTGGGCAAGGGAAGGATAAAGAAACTGCCAGCGATGACTTTTTTTTACATGCATGGGAAATTTTCTCTGAATGCAAATGCATCATAAACAGTTTGTCTTCACAGTAATATTGTGGGTAGGGTTCACAGACGGTGACTGTAGCAGTGAGAGAGTCCGGGCATTGTGACGAGGCACACATGTCCAAAGGAGGAGGTGGGAGAAGGATGCTAAGAATAGCCCAACTTCCCCAAAATCTCTGCCCACAGCAATATGTGTCACCTTATGGGGAAGATCTTGGTGTCTAGCAAAGTCCCCGTTCTGCTCCGCTTCCCATCACAGTCGTGACACAACCCAGTCGTGATTCTGCCAGGATTTTTCCCTGCCCACTCCTGTCTGCCCTCACTGAACCATCACAGTCCCTCTTGTCGCCTTGCTGGTATGTGGGGACACGGTGGCAATCTAGACGTGTGTGGAAGGACATCAATTTCACGTATCAGGGATATTTTTTGCTGCAGGACAGCTCCATAAAAAGCCTTTACTAATTATATAAAGATGTCATGCATAAATTTGCTTCTTAAAAATACATCTCTCCATTCCTTAGCAGGACAGCTCTGTCCCCGTGGTGTCATTTCACAGAATCACAGAATCACAAGGGTTGGAAGGGACCTCAAAAGATCATCTAGTCCAACCCCCCCCCACCAAGGCAGGGCCACCTAGAGCACATCACTCAGGAACGTGTCCAGTCGGGTTTTGAATGTCTCCAGAGAAGGAGACTCCACACCCTCTCTGGGCAGCCTGTCCCAGTGCTCTGTCACCCTCACGGTGAAAAAGTTTTTCCTCACGTTAACCTGGAACCTCCTATGCTCCAGCTTGGACCTGTTGCCCCTTGTCCTATCGCTTAGTGAGGCCGAGAAGAGCCTGGCTCCATCTTCCCAACACTCACCCTTAACATATTTATAAACATTGATGAGGTCACCCCTCAGCCTCCTCTTCATTTGTCAGAGAAGAAGACTGTTAGCTTAGCTGACATGGGTGAGCTTGAGTCTTCCAGCTCTCCGGCCCCAGAATGGTTGATCTGTGACTGCTCGCTCCACAGGATTGTGACCTTGACTCACGCCATTCCTCTTTCAGGGCTCTGGAATGGGTTTCTGTCTTGCTGCTGTCAGCTAATTCTGATGCTCACAAGAACAGATAGGTGGCAGGCTCTGAGATGGTTGCCAAAGCCAGGCTGTAGACAGAGGGGGTGGTGGTGAGCTCTTCCAGTCACCCCTAAGAGAAGGCAGGGACAGAGTGCTCTGTAAGATAGTGAAAACTTCCTAGTACAGGATGTTCATCCCTTGGTGAGCTTCATGAAGCACATGCCGTGGGCTGCTGTCCCAGGGCATGAGGGGGCATCCCCATGACCGAGATGGTTTGGGACCAGCTGGCAGCCATGGAGATTCCTCCATTTGCCTCAGGATGGGTTTGCAAGGTGTAGTAGCACTCATCATGGTTTCTTCTCCTTCAGGCTAATCAGCGTGTACATCCTCGTGTGCAATCTCAGTCCCTCATTCCTCACTCCTTCCTCTTTGAGTGCCCCCCCAGCAGAGCCCCTCTGTGCTCCCCACAGTTGTGCTTAACTCCCTCTGCCCTCATCCACCCATCCTTTGATGATAAATCATTACCAGAGGCGAGATAACATCTCTCCCTCTGCCTGTCCTTTTAGCTCCTCTTGCTTTTTAGTTTCTCTGTCTCTTTTTTTTTTTTTTTCCTTTTTCCCTTTTCCTTTATAGCTTTGGCAGACTCAGCCAAAGGTCAGCAAGGGAGTGAGCAAGAGGAAGGGGAAAGTTGCTTGATGACTGAGGCAGGAATGTCTCTTCCCTTACCCCTGCAAAGCTTCCTCTCTCCAGCTCCTTTCCTTTCCCCCCCAAATAAAAGCTTGTTAACATCATCACTGGTTGTGGAGCTGGGCCAGATGGGAAGAGGCGAGGATGGCAGCAAGGACATCGGTGCTGCGTGATCCGCTGAGGAGGAGCTGGGGACGTGGCCAGGGCACGGGGTGGCAATGCCAGTGTTATTTATTGAGTGGTGTGGATGGGTTGGTTTTGTGGGCTGAAAAAAAAAAAAAGAGAAGTTCATTTCAGGCGAGGCTGGAGTGATAAGTGCTGGGGTTTGCTGGTTAATCGAACCAGCATTCATCACCGTCCTTGGGGAAGCAGGCAGACCGCTGCGTTTTGATGTCAGCCATGGGAACGGGTGTTTAATCACAGCAAAGGAAATTTGGGTCAGAGCTGCCGCCTTGCCCAGGCAGCGTTTTGGGAGACAAGGGAGTGGCTGGGCTGTGCCCCTTGGCACGAACGTGTTCCACACCGAGCCCCTGTCCTGGGGGGCTTTTGCCACATCCTCCTCTGCATCTATTGCTTGAGCTGTCTGCTGGAAAGCAGGGTTGGAGGAGAATCATAGAATCGTAGAATCAATCTCCCAAGTTGGAAGGGACCCATAAGGACCATCGAGTCCAACTCCTGGCCCCACACAGGCCCAGCCCCATCACAGCAGATGGCTGAGAGTGTTGGCCAGACGCTGCTTGAACTCAGCCCAGCTCGGGGCGGTGACCTGGGGAGCCTGTGCCAGGGCCCCACCACCCTCTGGGGGAAGAACCTCCTCCTGATCCCCACCCTAACCCTCCCCTGGGGCAGCTCCAGGCCATTCCCTGGGGTTCTGTCGCTGGGCCCCAGAGGGAGGAGATCAGCGCCTGCCCCTTGGCTCCCCCTCGGGAGGAAGCTGTAGGCCACCATGAGCTCTGCCCTCAGTCTCCTCTAGGGGAGGAGACAGAAGAAAGGGGGTCTACCGTGTCTGGTGTGATGACTGCCTCTCTCAGGAGTTGAATCACCAAAGAATCAACAAGTTTAATTTTCAGAACCATTCTGAGCATTTGGTGTAAGATTTGGGCAACTGGATAGTGTCTACACAAGGTCTGATGGGGTCAACATTGGGATTTTAGGCAGAGATAGTCTGCCAAGAGAAGTAGGTGAGTCCAGCTCTCGTTCAAATGTTTTGATGGAATACAGTGAGTTTGGGTGGTGCTTTAGATTGAAATAAGTTTTTCTGCTTGGAATAGTGCGTTGTTTAAGATGGAGAAGGGAAATAGGATGTCCAAGCCCAGCCCACAGATCAGCACTGAAGATATTCAGGAGTGAGAAGGGATTTTTATGGTGTGCAGAGGAGAACCCCTTTGCAGATGAGAACGAGAGGACTGTTGGAGCCATCAAATCTGCGGAGCTTGGGAGAAGAATAACAAAGCAGAGAAGATGAATAGAAATAGAAGAAATAGCTTTCCTCCTATTCTTCCCTTGGAGCTTTACGGGATCGAGGGTAGCTGGAAGAGGGCATTGTTCCCAGGGAAAGGCTTTCCCCAGGGATGATGGTGCTTCAGCCAGGGCACTGCAGGCTTGGTCCTTGCCTGCTTCCAGTCCTGGCTGTCCTCACATGGGACCAGCGGTGGCATCTTCCAGGACCGTGTTCCTCCACCAGTCTTATCTGGCTCGGTGAAGACACTTTTAGCAGTTTTAAGAAGCTGTCCTGACTCACATACTTAGTGGTCTAAGCAAGAGGGATGTCCCACTGTCTTCCCCCAGCCCTTACAGCCCATGTTCTCTCAACTCTGGCCTCACTTTATTTCAGAAAACCACGTCAAATTTGTCCCGGTACATCTCCTTCTGCCTCTCCAGGATGGTGGGGAGTGAAAGTGCTGACACCCTTGCTGCCTCAAAGCCTCTGTCTCATGCTCAAACACTAAGGACCACATTCAGCCCTGCACCAACAACACTTCACATTGCACATCTCCCAAAATCAACTAAGATCAGGAGAACAACCAAGGAATTTTGATGCTTGCAGCCTGGCCATATTCTTTTTTGTGGCTTTCAGCAGAGTCAGCAAAATGTAGAAAATGGGTTAAGACCAGGGACCAGCAAATGTTGTCTGAACTACCAGTGGGGCAGGAGCACTCCAGAACCCTGTGCCTGCGGCAACAAGTGCCCTCTCACTACTGAAGATGTAGAGATAAATAATAATAATAAGTAATGTTATTTGCCATTTATTGTTCAGATTATCACCACTTTTGCCATTTCCTAGCTCTTTCCTAAGCATGGTTGGATCTGGCTTGTCTTCATCTGCCTCTGTGCTGCCCGTGGTTGCATGTGTATCAATGGGGTTGGCATGGGCCAGCCCAGCTTGCTGCCCTCCTTGCTTTACCCCTGGTGCTGGTGGGGAGGGGAAGCATTAAGACTCAGACCTGAAGGACCTGGCCCAGTTCTTGGTGTGGCTGAGGCTGCAGGGAAGGAGGGATGGTAGCCAGCTTGGAGCCATGGTCATGCTTTGCAGAAGCTGGGACAGATGAGTCATGTCAGGGGATTTGGCTCTTCTTATGTCTCAATGTCATCCTCAGTGGATGTTGTTGGAACTCCAACCTAGGACGTGCCTCTGGACCTTGGAGCCGCCACCTTCCTGACAGCCCTCAGTCAGGATGAGCTGTTTTCAGCCAAGGTTGTTGGTGTCAAGTGCTGCTTTGGATTAATTTGTTTATTTTTTTGACGCTGTTTCAGCAGTCAGACCTGGCTTTACAGCCAGGTAACCTGAGCAGTTGCCTATGGCAGCAGAGCTAGGAGGTGGAAAACCTGGCTTGTGTACCTAAAGCTCAAGAAGATGCCAGGTGACAATGTCACTGTGGTCCTCTCAAGGCACCTTGGTGATTGGGCTCCCACAAGGGCAAACAACAAAGGGTGGGCTCTGCCCCCTCTCGCCCCCCTAATAACCCTGTCCCACCAATTACCTATGGCCCTGTGCTCTTCTCCTGTGAAGGGCTTGTTTCTTGTTGAATGTTTAAGGTTCCTCTTGAGTCCTTCCTCCAGCCTGCTGAGGTCCCTCTGTATGGCAGCTCCTTGAGTATGTTGAGTAGTCCCCCCAGCTTGGCATCATCTATGGACTTCACAAAAGCATGCTCCTCAGCTCCTCCAGTTCATGGATAAGTATGCTAAATAGGGAAACCTCAGGATAGACATGTCGTTACTTCTCATCACTGGCTTCCAGGTGTATTTGGGTTGTAACCCAATAGCTACAACCCTCTGAGCCCAACCATCCAACCCATTTTTTTACCCATATAGTTGTCTACCCATGACGTCCTAGCTTGGATACAAAGAGTTTTGATTCCAGGGGTGACAGGGAGCAGCCTTGCTGTGGCACCATTCCACTATTGGCACCCGTGGGTGCATCAGACGAGGCTGTTGGGGCAGGTTCGGAGCAAACCTGGAGAAGCAGCTCATCACTGAGAGACTAATTAAAATGCAAAACTCCTTTATGCAGGAGGATCTGGCTGCAGGATCAATTCACAGAGGTCCCTCCAGCTTGAGGGGGTTATTGCTGCTGTGGCTGGGTGCGTACCCCTGGGGGTATCATCCTGAGCATCACCACACATAAGGGAGATGTGAGCATTGACCTGACCCAAGATGGATGCTTTTATGGTCTTATAACTAACCCTGGGGACCGAGGGCAGCCCAGGAGCAGTGAATCAGCCCCGCAGAGGCAGCGGGGAGTAGACCTGGCAGGCTGGCACCAGGCAGGACAGTTGCTTCTCTGCAGGAGTTGTCTCCTACCTCCAGTCTGGTTGGCAGAGATGGTCCCATTTCAGCATCATTTAAAATATTGGCACGCTCCCATCGCTTCCCTGCCTTGGTGCATGCTGCTAACTGAAAGCCTCGGGGTGGTGGTGCAGGGAGGATAAATACTTGCTGTCTAATTGCCTTTCCCCCACGTCTGAGTCTGCGGTGCAGCGTGTAGATGGGTATCCACTCCCCTCCCTTCTCTTAGTGCCTGTTATCTCCTGGGGCCATGCTGTGTAATTTAGCAAAATATTCTAACACGGTAATTAACGTCTGAACTTCAAGAGGGCACTGCCTTTTCACTGTCTCCTTCAGAGGAAGAGAGAGGAAAACCTTCCTGACTGCAGTCAGATGAGCTAGGAGGGTGGTGTTGTTTGGAAAAGAAAATTGTATCTTTTAACGTGTTTGGTGGGTTTTTTTTAAAATCACTCTCACTTTTTAAAAATCATCAGCCTTTTGAGTTGGAAAAGGGTCTTTGACAGTATAATGAGACGCTAGGATTTTTAAGATTGTTCTCCCAGTCAGAGAATGAAACAGAATTTTTCCTTTATCGAGTGAGAAAAGGCTCAAAGGGGACCAGATCCTGACCCCGTGTGCCACCCTTCCACCCAGGTAGCTCCACGAACCCAGATCTGACAAGAGAAAATAAGTCCTCTATGAAGAAGGGCACTTACTTCGTCATAAAAGTCCCCTTCTGGTCCCCCCATCTGGTCCTGCAAAAATCGATGGTTTGGTCTGGGGACTGGGACAAACTGGGAAGTGGTTTGTAGGGGAAAGGATGGGGGAGGGACGAGGTATGCCGGCATGGGAGGGGAGGGATGCCAGGGAAGGAGGGAGAAAGAGGAGGCTGGGGGTCAGGAACAGGAGAAGACAGGAGGAATGGGGACTGCAAACAAATGGGGAAGTGTTGTGGGAACGCAGAAAAGGAGGATTGAAGACCAGGAAGAGCTGGGAAAAAAGTCTGGGATTTGGAGCAAGCGGAGTACACTGATGCATGGGGTGATGTGGACCTTCAGAACCGTGGCAGGAGGTATTATATGCAAGCAGGGGTCTGCAAAGAGGAGGGACTGGCGCGTGGAAGTGGATGTTCCCGTGCCTCCATGCCTGCCATGCGATCGATAAATAAATAGCTGTGCACAGTGCTCACACACACACGGGTCCTCTGTAGCTGTGTTGGCAAAAACCCTCCTGTGAATGCAGCTTGTATGGGGAAAGAAATCCCTTTAATCAACATCATTTTGGTCAAAGGGCAGAGTTAAGATGAGTGAGATCGGGTGTTATCTGGGAGCAGATGAGGACAGACCAAAAGGAGGAGGGCTGCACGATGCCTTTGAGCCCAGCTGTTGTGATAAGCATTTTATGTATAGGAACATATACTCTTGGAAAGCTATGGGACTCGTTTAGTCCCAGCATTAAAATGGTAATGGCATATTTTAAAGGAGAGGGGAAATGCCACCCTTGTTTCTCTGGGACCCATGGAGAAGGCAGAGGAAGCAATTAGGGCAGATAAAGAAATGAAGCTAGATACCATCTCACAGGATGGTCCCTCCTGCTCGCGTGGCTTTGTTTTTCTCCTTCACCCTCCATAGCAGGCATTGTTAGTTCCCAAAAACCCTTTCAATGGGATGTAAACACAACTATTTGCGTCTGCCGCCATGAGCTCTCTCCCTCTGCAGAGCCAGGAAAGCGGAGAGCGTCCGGCGAGCCAGGGTGGAGCCCGTCGCAATCAAGCGCGATGGTCTCGCCACTGTTTCTTTCCATGTTTTGTGTTTCCCCGGGACCCTTGGGATGAGATCACATCCTCCTCTCCCAGGGTTATTATGTCTTCGGCCGGGCAGGATGAAGCCGGCCGTCTGGGTGGCTCGGTCTCCCTGTGCGCGCAGACTGGGTGGCTCTGTCCGTCTGTCTCGGCCACCTTCAGGCCCTGAAGGTCCACCTCCAGCCAAGAGATGTGTAACCACCAGGCTACTGTTGGATTGCAGTTTCTGCGTTGATGAGTGACCAGATTTTCTTCACCGTTGTCTCCAGTAATTGCCTCTTAATGGTTTCCATCTTCGCAGGAATCCTTTCTGCTGTTCCAGATCCGGGGAGAAAGAGTCATGTTTCATGGTTTCCCTTGTCTACAGCGGAAAGGAGTAGGAGGAGTTTCCCACGACTGGGTACAGGATTTTGTTCCTCTGGCCTTAATTCAATTTGCTGTTAAGTATCTCTGAGCTCCTCAGGAGCCTGACAGGGAGGATAACCAACATTTTGGTTTACTTGATGCAATAAACAAACTAATCTCTTCTTACCATCCTCCCGGGGAGTCCTGGTTGGGCAATAGGAGAACAGAAGTCTCCTTCTCAGCTCACAGTAGCACATGACTGTAAAAGGAGTAGGTGCCAGCAAACAAACTCCTTCAAGTTGCCCAAAAACGTTAGGGAAAGCCTCCTATGGACACAGCTCTTGACACAACCGTGCTAGCACAAGCAGCTCCAGTCCAGAGCTCCTTCTTCCCATACCATCTCCCCTGAGCTTTTGGCTGCCTGTGGGACCAGCAGTGACCCATGTTGATGCCCTCTTCCTAATGGAGCAGCACAACTTGCTGTTAGCGTGTTCTCACCTGGGCTGAAATCAGGCCACTCCAGTGAGGGAGCTGGGAAGAGGGACCCCTCCATGAGATGCATGGGTTGGTGGCACCTTGTGCACCTTCAGTGGGTTTTAAGACTTCACCAGATCCCCAGAGAGGCATGAGCAGAAGGCCATGCAGAGTGAAGCACCACTGCTGGTGGGTGCAGCCAGACACGGCCTGCCTCTCCTAGCTGAGCTGGGTTTTCAGAGCACAACAAATAACTTTGTAGAGCACGGCAGAGCCAGTGCCTCATGTAGAGATCAGCACGGGCAGCTGCATAAAGGAAAGGTTTTCCCCAAAACTTTGTGTTTGGGCAACCTCAGCATCGAATAGGTGAGCAGAGGCAATGACTCTGTGGACTTCTAAAGGGCTTCTGCTTCCAAGTGCTTACATGTTTCTTCTCTAGGAAAAGGGGACTGACTTCCCTAGCTCCCAGGGTATGCCCAAAGAGGATCTCAGTAGCCTGTTAGAGAGGGTGGCACTGGCACAGCTTATTGGTGGGTGCAGGATCAGCCCAACTGACCTTCTGATGTCCTGGGTCAAGAAGCTGATGATTCTAATGGGACCAGATTGTAGAAATGCTGAAACTGGACTTACTGGTGAAGTGTTTTGTAATTACTCATCCCCCACACCCTCCTTTGTACTTTGCATTTTCCCCAGTCTTGGCTGTTTTCACCAGTCTGTGCCTTGTGACATTAAGGAAAGTGGAGTTGTAGCAATTGCTTGTAGCTCAGAGAAATGCGTGACTCTCCCCATGCAGAGCAGCTGAGCAGTCCCATGGATCTTATCTCAGGCATCTTCCTTAAAGACTTGCGACAGTAGGTCGATATGGGGCTGCTGGAAAAGCAGAAAACTGCTATTGATGTCTTTCTGTGGAGAGACTGTGAGGTGCAGCAGAACTGGCTTGTGCTCCTAGGAGGACCCGTTTAGCAGACTGCAGAGCTTCCAGGAGGTTTTTGGGGCAGCGGTTCCCCAACTGTGGTCCATTAGACCACCAAGAGTGCCTGCAGAGCCGTGTTGGCAGGACAGCACACCCTGCTCCTTAACAGCAGTTGTAGGGGGTGATCATAGAACCATAGAATCACAGAATGGTTTGGGTTGGGAGGAACCTTTAAAGACCATCTAGTCCAGCCCCCCTGCCATGGCCAGGGACGTCTGCAACCACATCAGGTTGCTCAGAGCCCCGTCCAACCTGACCTTGAGGGTTTCCAGGGTTGGGGCATCTGCCACCTCTCTGGGCAACCTGTGCCAGGGCTTCACCACTTTCACTGTAAAAAATTTCTTCCTTTTATCTAGTCTGATTTCCCCTCTTTTAGTTTGAACCCATCAGCCCTTGTTCTGTCACTACAGGCCCCACTAAGATGTTTTCCATCTTTCTTATAAACCCCCTTACAAGGGGGTCTCTCTGAGTATCTTGACCACAAAGCTGGAACAGATCCATCTTTTTAAGGATGAAGCCCACCATGGCCCTTCCGAAGGGTTCCTCTGATTAAAAACAGGACTGGGAAGCACCATCTCTCCTGCACCCTTTCCAGTGTAAAATATTCATTCTGCTTAAACTCCAAGTGGCACAACTAGCTGGTTTTTTCCTTTTTCCTAATTTAAATGTGTCTCTGTTTTCACCTGATTCCTTGTTTTACACCATGCTACCCCTGGATGATGAGTTTGCAACACGTCGGTTCCTCTGCGGTTGTGGTCCACACTCCCTGGGGGGAATACTGGCAGGCACCTCCTCGTGACCAACACGTTAGATGAAAAGCATACCTGTGGGCAGGGACCGCAGAGCGGTTGTGAGGCTGGAGCTTTACGCCCGAGGCTGTCTGAATGTCCATGCATGTTGCCACCTGGATGGATGAACTTGAGATGCCCGTCGGGGAGCCGGGGCAAACGGCACGTGGGCTGCGGTTGGTCCGGCTTTCACTGGGTCTCAAAGACATCCCGACCTCTCCATGGCTCTGGGTGGATATTTTCTAGCTTTCTGTGCTTTCACGCTGGAGTCATCACCAAAGCATCAGAAAACATTGCACGCTAAGAGGTAGTTTGTGGCAAGCGTTGCTTATATGTCATTTTGCAAGCGATATCGTACACACTAATTAGTACTGTGCCTTGCCTTACCCTTTCCATTGCAGCTGGTAAGGGTAATGTATGCGCTGGGCTGCTCCCACTCCATCTCCCAGGGAGAACTGCTGAAGAACACAATTAAACCTGCACGGTTTGGTGATAAGGGATGGTGGGGCAGGTTCTCTGGTCCTGCTGATGGCTTGGGCACCCCTGAGAATACAAATAGGCACTTCAGCTATTCTCAGCAGCCCAGATGATCTCAGAAAGCAGATACTAAATTAAAACCAAATACTCGTGGGTATGTGAATCCCATCAGCTTAGCTCTCTGGCCTACTCCTGGTGGTCTGCACCGCATGCATGTGCATGCATTGCTGTTCAGTAGGACCAAGTTGGTTCTCTCCATGAGGAAGCACACCTGCAGTTTTGGGGCTTCGTTGCCCTCTCAACTGTCATTGCATGCCCACCCGATGTGGCTTACGATGCTTAACTCTGCAAAGACGTAAAGAGCAGGTTTTGGGGCCATGGAGGCCGGGGGAGCCTGGTCCCAGTAGCATGCCGCAGAAACCAATGGCACTCCAGAACCAATCCTGCAAGGCACTGCAGCTCCCCCACTACACACAGCGCCTCCAGGAGCAGACCCTACAATTTATTTTGGGTTAGTATGAAAATATTTAGCACTCAGGGCCCACCCAGGAATGCTGGCCTTGAAGAGGACCTTGGCCAGTGCTTCACCTCTCAGCAGGACACAGAAATTTGGAAGAGGAGCCCGATGTCTTCCACCAGTCTGCAAAGCTGCTAGTCCAGCACCAGAAACAAAAGTGAGAAGCCTTTCGCAACCGAGGTTGGGTATTATATGACTGGCCGGGCAGATTCTGGCATGCAGCCTCCTCTCTTAGGAAATCAAGCAGACTCTTTGTCTGCTTTCCAGCAGGAACTGCTGCTTTCATTGCCCAGCGTCGCCCGATACGGGGGAAACCGGCTGGAGAGCAAAGGGAAGTTTTTCTCGCAGACAGCCCCAGCCTCCGGGGGATGATTACAGGTTAAACCGAGAAGCGTGTGAGTCTCATCTCACCTGCCCTGTCGTCTGCCTCGTGCTCCTTTTTCGACTCCCTCACCCACATTCATCAGCCAGTTTGAACCATGTGGGAACCCGGTGGAGAGGGACAGGATAGTGTCCGTGGTAGGATTTGGGCAGATACACGGAGGTGGGAAGAGCGTTGTAAATAGTTAAATAAATAATAATTCCAATGTGGGAGTGCTAATTTAATGGGTATAACATGTTTATATTGAAATATTTTAAGTATATATTAATTAGATTGCAAGCGATGAATGCAATTGGTTAGGTTCAGGTTTGTGGTCTTGCAAGTGCTGGTACTTCGGGCTTGTGATTTCCCTGGAGGTCTCTAAGCGTTTGCACCATTTTTTCTTGCAGTGCCGTCAGGGCTGGCACAGGGGTCAAAGAGCTTTGGGAAATGCTGCGCTCCTGCTAAAGCAACCACCCCACTGCTTTGGGGTGCCTGGTGCTTGCACAGGGGGAGCAGCCATAGGTGGATGGGGATGAAGCACTCTTTGAGAACTGCATGCAAGGTGTCATGGATGGGTGAGGACATTGATGGCAGGACCCCAGACAGCACAGTCCTTGCAGTGCAGCCCTTGCTGGCTACCTTCAGCAGCGGTTTCTCATGTGTCTGTGCTGTGCTAGGGAGAGAGAACTGTCCTCCTTGTTCTCCTCCTGTCCCAGAATGCAGAGGTCAGCAGCAGACAGCTGGTGCCTACATCCTGGGGAAGCTCCAGAGCCCCCCCTCCAGCACACAAGAGACATAGTTATCCAGGGACATGCAGAAAAACAGTGACATCTTTCTGATCCTTCTGGATTCAAAATGTTGAACTGATGCAGGTGGCTTTCAACCATCTGTGGGTACGGACTTGGACTCTGCTTCCTGTAGCATTGGCAAATCTGCCTGCTGGGCCCTGCTTCACCGCACCAGCCCATACCTGCATTTGGTGGGTAGGTTATGCGCTTCCCCAGCCTACATATATGTCATGGGCAGAGGTTCAACTGTGGCCCTTGGGACTGGTATCTTTTGGTGCCTCAGTGGAGCACATGATGCTTGGATGGGTAAGGTGGAGCATGTGATGTCTCGGGGGATGAAGTGGAACACATGGTGCCTGGATGGATAAGGTAGAGCCCATGTGTTCTCCTTGCTCAGCCCAGTCACGTCAGATGAGCTGCAGGAGGGCAGCATGAAGATAGAGGGTACCTGCCCAAGGCTGGGGGCAGGATGTAGTCTCTGTTTTACCACAGGCAGATAAGACTATTCCTCAGTAGCCAAATATCTGAGCAGTCTTTGACAGTCTTTGATGTATTCACCCTCACAACCACCTTTTGATGGAGTGTCCCAACTCTGGAGGTGGGAAGTTGGGGCAAGGAAAGCCCAAGTGAAGTCACAGCCTTTCCCTGATCACATATCCCTGGCAGAAAGCAGGATCAACGATGAGACCATGGCAGAGGAAGGGCTGGAATAGGGCCACCATAGGTCCTTCCTAATCAATCCTAACTCCACTTTTCTTGCTTTAATTTTCATGTTAAGTTCTTTACTAAAGAATAGCAAAAATAGGAAAGGTGGATACACACTTAATTTGCAGCCCTGCTTCATGCTGTGTTCACAAGCTAACCCCAGGAGTGAATCCTGTTCATATGTGTCCCCACTTGATTTTATTTTTTTCCTTCTTTTTGTTGGGTTTAAAATAATCTCATGTTTTTTCACTAAGAATCTGTGAACTGTTCATTAGAACTTATCTCAGAGCATGCGGCTTGGGCTTAACTAACATTTTCCAAACAACTCAGCAGAAAGATAAACTTGGGGGAGAATTGTTGCATATCTTCAAAACCCTGGCCGAACTTTTGGCTAATGTGAGATAAAAAACGGTGGACCACATGCTCATCGAGATGCTGTAAACATCATCTTCAAAGCAAACAAACTGCTGTCTGCTGAAAACCGAAGAGGCTGAAGACAAAACTCTGAAAGCAAAGATAATTCCTTGAATTACATCTATTATTCCTAGCTATTTTCCAGCAGCTGTGGAACTGGTAAACAAATAGGTGTTTATTTGTAAAGGAAAGAAAACATGAAAACATGAGAGTAGGGAGGAAAGATTATAAGGCTGTGAGTCAGAACTGTGATTTGAACTAAGGAATGTGACTTTAGAGCACCCTTAGTTACGCTGAACATTTTTATATGGGCAGTTTTTATTAGTCCAACCACTTTTCCAAAGTTCGCCTTTCCCTGATGAATTTCAGATACTAATAAAGCCAGTTTTCCCAATTTTTCTCCGTTTTCTCAGTGTTCAGTGTATGCACTCAGCTCCCCGCTGCACGCAGGGATTAGCTCAGGGCCAGCAGGCTTGTTCAGCCCAAAGTGATGGAGTGGAAGTGGCTGTAGCTTCAAGTGTTGCCAGCACAAGTGATTTTATCAGCCGCCTCATGGTACAGTGTTTTTCATAACACTCCAGCTCACTTTGTTGGCTGATTGAGAATCTCGGTTATTTTTTATCTGCTTGAAAAACAACCAGAAAACTCTGCTTTCTTTTGTGGTTTTAGCAAAAAGCCTGAACCGGCATCTTTGTACGCGTGACAAAGTCATAAAGGCGAAAACAAAGAAAAATGTGTATTTTTGATCCAGCTTCAAGGCTCCTTGCTATCGTGATTTGGTGAGAAGTGCTGAGCTCCTACACTTGGCTAATTCCAGGTAGATCTGTTGACCCTCGCTGTACTCCCCGAGTCTAAACCTAGAGGAGCAAGCATCCTCCTTCACCATCCCGTGCCATGCTCAGCAACGTTTTGGGTCTCTCTTGAAAGTTGCTCATGCTTACAAGCTCATGTTTGTCTTGCAAAGTTCATGGGGAGCAGAGCACAGTTGGACTTGGTGCACATAAGACCACAGTTTCACTGCAGACCATTGCACTTGCACCACTACACAATCAGTCTAGAAGGAGCCATATTAATTACAGTGTATTGAATGTAACTCCTTCCCATCAGGTAATTTTGTGGCTGTTAGAAGGGTCCCCACACGGACGGAGAGGTCCGGTGGTGGGTGGCTGGCTCTTGGGCAGAGCCCTTCCCTTCCAAACAGCCGCTCCCAGGGCTGTGCTGCTCCACTGTTGTCATCTGGTGGTTGTATTTAGTTGCTGTGTATGTGAAAAAAGTGTGTTTTCTCATTGCCTGCTATGGGATAAAAAAAGCAATGTAACCTAAGTAAAATTTATTCTGAAAGCTGTTAACCTACATTATCTATGTTCTGCCCTGCTTGCTGGCTCTCAGCGGTGGATACGCTGGTGACACCTTTACCCCATGTTCTGTCATTGTTTATCTTATTTTTTTGTTTTGGTAGCTCTCCACACTGACAGGGACTGGGGGGGTCTGGGTCGGCAGCAAGGTGACCATGAGCCAGCAGTGTGCCCAGGCTGCCAGGAAGGGCAACCGTGTCCTGGGGGGCACCAAGCCCGGCATTGCCAGCCGGGCCAGGGACGGGATGGTCCCACTCTGCCCTGCGCTGGGGCGGCCTCACCTCCAGTGCTGGGGGCAGGTCTGGGCGCCACAGCACAAAAAGGGCATAAAACTGTTGGGGAGTGTCCAGAGGAGGGCAACAAAGGTGGGGAAGGGTCTGGAGGGGAAGGCGTGTGAGGAGAGGCTGAAGGGCCTGGGCTTGTTCAGCCTGGAGAAGAGGAGGCTGAGGGCAGAGCTCATGGCGGCCTCCAGCTTCCTCCCGAGGGGGAGCCAAGGGGCAGGCGCTGATCTCCTCCCTCTGGGGCCCAGCGACAGAACCCCAGGGAACGGCCTGGAGCTGCCCCAGGGGAGGGTTAGGGTGGGGATCAGGAGAAGGTTCTTCCCCCAGAGGGTGGTGGGGCCCTGGCACAGGCTCCCCAGGGCAGTGGTCACCGCCCCGAGCTGGGCTGAGTTCAAGCAGCGTCTGGCCAACGCTCTCAGTCATCTGCTGTGATGGGGCTGGGCCTGTGTGGGGCCAGGGGTTGGACTCAATGGTCCTTGGGGGGCCCTTCCAACTCAGGATATTCTGCAATTCTGTGATTCTATATAATTACTCTTTCCTTCCCTCTTTCTGATTGTTTGAGTTACTTCTCACTGCCTCTCTCTCCTCTCTTTTGCAGTTGTTGCAATCTCAGGATGTGAAGGAAGATGCTGTGCTTTGCTGCTCCATGGAGGTAGGGAAGCACCTGCTACACCCACCCTCGTCCTCGTTGCTTTGCCTCCTCTGTCCTTGGCTACGCATGTGTAAAGCAGCTATTAGATGTTTCCAAACCCAAACAGCATTGTTGCTTCTTTGCATTATGGAATCACGTAACCATTTTGGTGGGAAGGAACCTTTAAAGGCCATCTAGTCCAATCCCCCTGCCACGGGCAGGGACATTTGCAACCACATCAGGTTGCTCAGAGCCCCTTCCAACCTGGCCTGAAGTGTTTCCAGGGATGGGGCATCTGCCACCTCTCTGGGCAACCTGTGCCATTGTCTCACCACTCTCAGCATAAAAAAATTCTTCCTTTTATCTAGACTGAAGCCCCCCCCTTTTAAACCCATCACCCCTTGTCCTGTCCCTACAGGCCCTACTAAAAAAATCTGTCCCATCTTTCTTGTAAGCCCTCTTTAAATATTGAAAGGTGCAATAAGGTTTCCCTGGAGCCTTCTCTTCTCCAGGCTGAACAAGCCCAACTCTCTCAGCCTGTCCTTGTAGCAGAGGGGCTCCAACCCTCTGAGCATTTTTGTGGCCTCCTTTGGACCTGCTCCAGCAGCTCCGTGTCTTTCCTGTGGTGAGGACTCCAGAGCTGGATGCAGTACTCCAGGTGGGGTCTCACCAGAGCAGAGTAGATAGAAGACATTACCATGAGGTAAGATATGCCCCTTCAGACTCAATCACTGGACTTTTAATGCATGTAAATGGATGCAAAAGGTTTGGTACCTGGGGTCCCATCACAAAATTATATTGTCCTGGTTCCTTCAAATCTCACTCTGCTTTTACTTTTTAAGTACAAAACCACCTGTACTGAAGCAAAAACTGCCCTGTGGCTCACAGGGAGAGGTCTGCTGTGCTCAGCAGCAGCTTGGCAGAGGTAGAAATACAACAGAGTTTCATTAGTTTCGCTTTTGGCAAGTGATTAACGGGTGGGGATGGATGCTTTCCTTGCACAGATCAGTTGGAACTGCAGCCTGAATGGCTGAAATTCAGCAAAGTGACAGGCAGCTGAGGAGGATAGTTTGAGTTTTTAAGGTGAGGACTTTGGGGAGCTCTGCGTTCAAGCCCCACGAGCCTTCCATGACTCATTGCTGTCCACTCCAAGCTTGCACCTTCTTCTCTGTGGGACCACCTTCTCTGTGGGACCACCTTCTCTGTGGGACCGCCTAGCGCTGCTGCGGCTCAGTGGAGGCTCTCCAAGGAGTAATTGTTTTGAAAAAAAAAAAAACCACAACCCTTGGCTGTCCTCAGAGAAGTGGCGCGACAGGTATAAATGCCGATCTCGGCCGGGCAGGATTTGTTATGCATACAGGAGGACTCTGCTTATTCCGACTAATGATGGGAGTCACTGACAGCTGTGAATCAGCAAGTAAATGAAGGGCCAGGTAGAAGGCAGGAATACCACATCACAGCCTGCACTTTGTTTTGACAATAGCATGATTCTTAGGTGGTTTTTTGTTGGTTTTTATTTTTTCCAAAAGCAATGCAGCATTGCTGCCTTTGAAGTCAGTGGGAGCTGCACCATTCGCTCCTCCAGCAGCCCGGCACAGATGCTTTTGAAAACCTCACCCTTCATGTGCAGCTCTTGGAGCCTGCTGCGGGGTGGGTTTGGTTTTCCAACGCCACGACGCCTTTAACCTTGCCTGCCGCATTGAGCAGGGGAGGACTGGAGGGGTGGAGGGTGTCTATGAAAACCAGCACAGTGTTTAAATATCATAGAATCATAGGATATCTCAAGTTGGAAGGGAGCTTTAAGGCTCAATATGCCATGGTTGACCTCTTCTTCTCCTGACAGCTGCAGAGCACTGGCCGGCTGCTGGAGGAGCAGCTGCCCGAGATGATGACGGAGCTGTTGGCGATAGCACGCGACAAGATGTTGTGTCCCTCCGAGTCCATGCTGACGCGGTCCCTGCTGCTGGAGGTCATTGAGCTGCACGCCAACAACTGGAACCCCCTGATGCCCACCATCACGCAGTACTACAACAAGACCATCCAAAAACTGACAGCTTAAGAAGCAGGGCAAGGTGGGGTGGGAAAGGACGAGAAGAAGACATGCACCTTGACGGGATCTGGCAAGAGCTTTTCCGATTTAAATCCCCCAGCAGACCAAACCCCAGCATGCTCGAGAATACGTTCGTGGGGTGGGGAGGGAGAAGCATGTTTCTTTTTCAGCTGCGTCGCCAAGTGCCACCCCTCTTCCCCGCTGTGGTTTTGTTTTAGGGGTTTCTTTTTCTGAACTCATTGCTCAAGCAGCAGCAACGCATCCTGCCGGGTTATTGTTTGGCTTTCGAAAGAAGACGGAGAATTTGGGGGAAAAAAAAAAAAAAAAATTCAAGTGGGGGCTAGTATTGTTTTCATGCCGTCCTCCTGCCTTGCCCCAGCCAACTGGCAGGAGACAGCAGGCAGCAGATGTCTCGGGAGGACAAAGCCAGACACACACTACACCAGACGCTCATAATTGATGGCTTTTGTCAAGCGGAGCTTGCATTAGGTTTTTTTCTCCAACCCCCTCCTCTTGTCCTCAACTTTCTGTGTGTGCCCCCCCCCCCGCTCATCACCCCTTCACGAGCGGATTGGAGAGCAGGATGACTTTCTTATTTGCACTGGGCTTTCTTTTTCTCGGGCGTTTGTATTTTCTTCTTATTTTATTGTATCATTGAACGGACAATTGTGAGCAGCTCGGAGATGGGGAAAGAAACGCCTTCCCGCGAGCTGACTAATGGTTTACGTGAAGATGCTGAAGCGGAAGGAGTATTTTAAAGGAGTCCAAAAGCCACTGCAGAAGTAACGTAGCCACCGTCGTCTTGCCAGTAACCTCCTCGGTGGATTGAGAAACATGTCCTCTGAGCGGGGAGCTCTAAGAAACAGGGGATTCTACAGCTCTTGCTGTTACAGTTGACGTTATCCCTCAGCCACTATAACCCATTTATTATTTTTTTGTAATAATTTTTTGTTTGTTTGTTTGTTTCCATTGAAGGAGTGCTTTATTGTAATTACTGTCATGGTTGTAATTATACATTTAAATCCAGGCCTGTTAGAGTCGAGCTTAATAATGTACAGGGCAAGGGAGAAATGAAGGTTTGGTATTCTTCTTTTGAGACTAGTAAAGAGAAGACAAGCAACGTGTGGCAAAAAGGAGGGAAAAAAAAAAAAGAAGAAGAAAAAACAGGAAAAGCCAAAAATGGAGAGTTTGAGCCTGTCTTCTAACTAGCTGGATTTGCTAGTTTGTTTCTAGATGTGTGGTGTACAGAAGCAGCTCTGTCCTGTGGTCCATCTAAGTGGCACAGTGTCCTCAAGGGGTGGGTGATTTGTTCGGAGGGGAAGAGGTTGCTCGGGGATCCTCGGGTTGCTCCATGCCAGAGCATCCTGAGGGAGAGGGCGGCTGTGGGGGGTGATGGCGAGGTGCCGCCTGGGAGAGGAAATGGCCAGGAGGTGAGGGGGCTGCTACAGAGGGACATACCACGCTGTTGCATCGCTCCCCAGATCATGAACAGCACCTGATGGTCTCCTTATTTGCTTGTCTAGTGATGCTTTTACCTATTAAGTCATTTCTGGTGCTTATTTTGGTAAAGCCTAATGGGGGTGCGAGCTGCCCTGTCCCGTCTGCATGGTGGAAGAGGAGCCAAGGAAGGCACTATGCCAGCAGCCTGTCCTGCTTTCTTCCCATTATTCAATTTCCTTTCCCCATGATAAGAAGAGAATTTATGCCTCAGCACTGGCACACACAGACCCTGGACCAGACAGGCTGGGTCTGAACTCAGCAGCTCAAACCCATTTTTCCAAGCAAGATGTTGGATTTCTGGTGGCTTGCAGAGAAGAGAGATTTCACCCCGACCTTTTTGGATGTGCAGTATGTTCTTGGGTGCCTTATGAATGTGTTGGTGTGTCTGTGATGGGGAGGAAGATTTTGCTGCAAAATGTAGAGGGGAGAAATTAGCAGCAGCAAAATGCATTGCAGGAGGTGAGAGTCCTGATGCTGCGGTTCAATATTATTTGAATTTTCATCTGGTTGTCTGCTGATGCGGTTTCTAATCTGCGCGTGGAGCAAGAGGAGCAAGATGGAAACAGGAGTTTCAATTTTCCTGTCTGCCCAGAAAGCAGGAAAATTATTGCTGGATGTGCTGGACTTGTCTGGAAAAATTAATTTCTGCTTTTGGGAGCTTCACGTGGTGATGGTGCCTTGCGTTGTGTCAGCTTCGTTAGTAGCAATGGGATTTGATAGTATTAATGAGCAGCTGAACTTGATTAAGCGACAAAGCCCATCAGTATTATAAGGCTCAGGGTTGCGCCCGTTGCTCTTGACTTTGCCTGCTCCCCAATTTCTTGGGGACTGGAGGAGAAGGGGATTTAACACCCATCGCAGCACGCCCAGGCACAGCCTCAGTGTTCTGGGAGAAGACCTGAAAACCAGTTATGTCTTCATTTTTTTATTTATTTTTTTTTAAAGAACAGAAAAGTCCTATAACAGGGGCACAGCATGATGGGTCAGAGTGCCAGGAATCCTGCTCCGGCCCCTGCAGCTTCTCCCTTCCCCTAGGATTTGGTCTTGGGATGTAGTGAAAGAAGGAAAAAAAAAAAAAATAAAAACCCAGAGAAATGGAGATTTTTGCTTCTAAAGACCTGAATTTTCACCCATCAGTGCATCAGGAGGCATTCAGAGGCAAAGTGTAAGCCACATGGAAGTATTTCTGCTTAAGTGTTTCCCTATCCCTACCAGCCGTGAGGGTTTATTAAATTTTCCCATTGGGGTGCAATCCTGCAACCCCCACTGACCGGGCTTGGCCCATGACTTTCCCCTCCAACGCTGGGATTTCTCCCACCGAAGAACTTTTACGTGAAATCCGTAATTTTTTAATGTCTTGCCATTTATCTTCGCTATTAAAGTATGTTCATCCAGCCATTAACTGCTTTGTATGTCAGTTGCTCCATTGATATGTGAGAATCAAAATGTTGACCAAAAATGGGGGGGTTTCCCCAAAATTACATGCTGCCAATGGTATCTTTCTGAAGTCCATCAGTAGGAAGCCAGCAGACGTGTGGCATCATTAACCATCATTAACCATGTTTGGGAAAAGAGGTACCATGAGGTCATTTGATGTGGTAGGGTGGGGAGCAGCACTGGGAAGTTTTTGGAATTCCTGGTGAGAGCACCTACAGATGTCATCGTGTATTTTCTTCTCTTTTTTTTTTTTGTTTTTTGTGGCTTTCTTTAGAAACGTTCGCCAAAGAGTGTGATTCTAAGTTGTGCATTTCTGAAGGTGTGAAGCCACTGGTTACATCTCCACAAATTCGCCAGATTTGATCTTTGCTGCTCAATAAAAGTATCCGTGCAGGGGTTCAATATGTTTTCCCCATACAGCTACATCAGTAAAGGGGAAAGTGACTTCCTCGGGCCAAATATGTGTGGGGCCAAACCTAGGGCTGGTGTAAAGGCGAGTGTCTGAAGCATCTGCAGAGGAGCAGTGCTCTGCACCAACGCCATGCCGGTCGCCCTCAGATGCAGAGCAGGTTTGCCAGCTCCCTGCCAGAGTCCCCAGCATCTAATTCACTTCATTCCCAGTGAAATTATTTCCAAACTGAAGATTTTTGCTTCTGACCAAGTGACTTGCTCAGTTTCCTCATGAGGGATTTCACCACTGCTTGGAGAAGTCTCATGTATATGGAGGTGAAATGAAAATGGGGAAAAAAAAGGAAAAGGAAGAGATTTGCTAGATTCCCCTCTTCCCCTGAAAGAGATTAATTACTATCTATTCTTGGCATGATTGATGGCTTTGAAGGAAAATTTGTCAGAATAACTTATGATTTATTTTCATGCTTATTTTTATAATATCCCTCACTTGGAAGTCTCTTAAAATCTTAAATATGATTTTGTTCCATTTTGTTTTGTTTCTCCACTGGTTATTTTATGGCTTTACACTAATTTTGCTCTTCTTGGTCTTAGCTATTAGCCAGTCCTGGTGATACTTTCAGTATTTTTTTGGGGAGAAGCGACACTAAGGGTTGTGAAGTCCACTGTCGATAGCCAAGGGAGCTGCGGTGTCCTGCAGAACATGGAGTTAATACTAGCAATTCTTTTTTTTTTTTTTTGATGTATTTATTTGCATTTGAAAAAGTGACATTTTTAATTTAATCATATTTGTTAAACTAAGCGCTTTAAAAAAAATTTAAAAACAAAAAGGTTTTGGGGAGAATAAAGACTAGATATTCATACTAGAGAAAACACAAACTCATCATTTGCAGCATTTCAGAGACTGTTAAAACAAAGGAGATAATAACTCTTTGTGGCAATTCAGTCTTTGTTTATAGAACATCCAGACCCACTGTATGCTATAAAATGCAACATCTGAGTAATAAATGTTTAAAGCTTGACATTTCCCTATCTCTTTGTGGGTAGACAGTATCACTCATGCTGGTCTGGGAAAGACCTTTTTTTTTATGTTTAGGTTGGAAGAAAAGGAAGATATAGAGCGGAAAAAATATCCCCAGCGGTGTCTGCTTTGAAACGTAGCACAGGGATGGATCCTTCCCTCTGTGGGGATGGCTCAGCCCATGTTCCTGGCTCCGGGTCGGGTCCTGTGCTTTGGGGGGATGGGGAGGGGTTGGTCCCTCTTCCCATCACTTCTCACCTGGGTGGGGATGAAGCCCATGGGAGTGCTGTGAGGGACTTGGAGGTCCATGGGTGATGGATTGGGACCCCTTTCATGGCTTGACCGCCATGGTCATCCCGGCCTTTGTCCCAAGGGAATTTCCCATCTATTTGTGTCCTACCTCAGCTGGACCTGAGTGTCTGCTGGAGGACCCACCCCATTTATCACATCCATTTCACCCAATGCTACAGTGTGCAGCAGTGCCGGCGGCTCGCAGACCTCTTCTGCCTTTTACTCCATTCAACCTACTAAAAAAAAAAAACCCACCCAGTTTTTCTAAGAAACCTCCTTTTGAAAACCCCTCCCTAGCCCAAGTCAATTAATTTTTGGCTGACCGAAATGCATGCGTTGGCCCAGGAAACCACGCGGGTCGCTGGAGGTGAGCGGTTTGTGCCTGTGTGCCATCGGGCTCCGGCCAGAAAACTGGAGGTGAAACGGTTCCTGCTTTTGAAGTATTCTTGTGAAACGCCGTACGTGACCATGTGTGTGCGCTTGGAGCTCGCTGCGACACAGGCGAGCTGCAAAATAAATGTAAAAAAGAGGTGGAAGAAGAAGAGGGATCCCCGCTGGGGTGGGGGCTCCGCTTGTTGCTGTAAGGCCGTGAATAAATAGATGAGACGTTAAAACGGGGTGCAGGCCCCGGTGCAAATCGCCCCGTGCTCCGTGCAGCCCCCTGCCTGCTTAGGGAAAGAGCCCTGGGTTTGTTAAACGCCTCCCGACCCGTGCCGCTGGCTTTTGGGATCGCCTCCCCTTGCAGCTCCCGGAGGCCAGCTATGGACACACACATTTCTCCTTGGCACCAGCACTGGGACCTGTCTGGGACACACTCACCTGCACTCATCTGCAGCTCTGGAGCATGGCTGGACAGCACGCAGGAGGGTTTCTCCTTACCTACGTAGATCCAACCTATAGGAGAACCACAAGGATCCAGGAGATGTTATCAAGGCAGGGAGCAGTACGTTCTCATGAGGACTTCTTTTGTGTTTTATCCCATGGACAAAGAAGCGGCAGTGACAGGTAATTTGGCTGTGGTCAACACATCGGACCCCGGGAACCCTCAGCTCAGCCAATGCCTGACCACAGCACCTCAGGCTGATGCCGCTCATGACCCACCTGTTCGTGGCATCCTGGTTCTGGCTCCTGCGCAGGGGGTTGCACATCCTCTGATGTCGGAGCATGAGACTGGGTGCCAAGAAAGCCCAGGATTCTGCAGAGCTCACTATTGGTATTTTTAAGCATGAGAGAGAGCTGCTTGTTCCTCACCTCCACGCATAGGACAGCAGCCAGGAGGAACTCCTCTGTGGTGCATGCATGAAGCAGAAGCTGATGTGATCTCTCTTTTGGAAGTTTGGGGACCTCACTAGTACTTCCAAGCACCCCCAGGCAAAACCCAGCACTGCTCCCCACAGGACACACATTTGGTCCAGTACTCCCCACAGAAGGGTGGAAATGGTCTCCATAACCACCCATTTGGACTTTGCACAGGTCCTAGACACCAAGGAATCTCATGGCCCACTTTCTCCACCTCTGAGGCACATGCAGACACATGGCAGTTCAGTCCTCAGCCAGCTGTATTCACCACATCTCTACTGGTTGCAAAGGCACTGACCTGCTCTCAGGACCTGGTTTCTTCTCATGGCT
Organism: Psophia crepitans; assembly: GCA_013399095.1. Classification (NCBI taxonomy): domain Eukaryota; kingdom Metazoa; phylum Chordata; class Aves; order Gruiformes; family Psophiidae; genus Psophia; species Psophia crepitans. Next base: position 47,391 of record VWZZ01002393.1, on the reverse strand, counting down.
CCATCATCAGTGACTTCCATGGGGTCACCAGCAGCACGAGCAGGGTTTGTGAAACTCGTTCCCTGACTTACCTGCAAGGCAACGTGTCCATGCCCTATATTTGGACATACTAAGAATGACACGTACGAGGACAGATGTTAAACACCAATGCATTTCCCTCCAGCAGGGCTGGGACAAGAGGCGCAGAGGCTGAAGCAAGTCCAGGGACCACACGTCACCTGGTGAAGGTGATTGCTCACATCAGACCTTCGCCACCTCCTGGCATCACCTTCCCGAAGTGGAAACGTTCAGTGGGAAAGCTCGATGGGAAGTTGTTGGAAAGAGGTGTGCCAATAGCGTCCACACACTTTGCCCAAATGTCACTGCTACAGCAACGTAACATGCATTGAAACGAAATGCTTTGTTTGGTGAAAAACTTGGACAATTTAGGACAGAATAAAATTTTGAAATCTCGGCATGTCTTCTGACAGAGACGTTGCATTTTTTCCCCCATTAAATCTGTGGCACAGCTATGACTGGTGGGAAATGGTTACCCAGCTTTGGTCCGGCATGGGATGAGCCATCGGCTTAGCGTCCAACCTGCCAAAGCTTTGCCCTTCGCAAGGCTGCTAACCCCCCTGGAAGGCTGCAGCCCCAAGGGGAGTGATGCCTTTGCACGGGGCAGGGGAGGCCGAACCAGGGGAAGAGGGCTCCATTTCGGTGGCCTGTCCTGGGTACATCCACCCTTGAGACCCTCCGCTCATGTTGAACAGGGAGGGTAACCGGAGGAACTCTCCAAGAGTTACAGGCAGCGTCCACATCCCTGGAAGTGTTTAAATCATCAGCTTGTAGCCCAAAGATGGGGTATTTTTTTCAGAAATACAGCTCTAGGAGTTAATTCAGAGAAGTCCTGAGCAGTGGGATAGACATAAAGCTAGACTCAGTAATCACATTTAGGTAGCCACACAGGTCTCGAGCTTTATAATTAGTGATCACAGCATAGGATCCAAAAGGAAGAAGCCATTTAATCTTGTGCATTATTGTTTTATTACCATTGTTGTGCCCAAAGCAATAATCACTTAAGCTGCAGTTCAACTTGCAAACACAGCAACAATGCTGTTGCAGTGGTGGTGGTTGCTTTACGGTTGGACTGAATGATCTTAAGGGTCTTTTCCAACCTAAATGATTCTATGTTTCTGTACATTAAGCGTGAACTCGCTTTGTCGCCTAGACAGGATTTATCTTTGTTACCCACTGTGCCACCACCGTGAGCACTTAAAACCTCCCCTCGTTACTCAGTATCGGAAGGGGAGCTGCTGGAAGAGGAGAACATCCTGGCTGTTTGCTGGTTTGCCGTGTTTCAGGAACGCCAAGCAAGCTTATTCTGATGCGTGGGGTTTCTTTATTTCCTACTATCTGAGGTGTCGGCAGCCATGAGGAATTCACAAAAATATTCCTGCAGCTTGAAAGCTTCAGATCTGTTGCAATGCCCATCCGTCTGCTCAAAAATCTCGTGTTTACTGCAGGTTATTTTCTCATTTAATATATCCTCGTGGCCACAGGGGCTGAGGAACCGTCCCTGCTCTTGGCCTGGCTGCTCCCAGCCCAGCCCTGGTGTTAATAACCTCTTTCCAAAGCCAGTTATGGATGCTTACAAACTGGGATTTGGTGGAACAAGCAAAACTGCAGCTCCAGCACACTAATAACAAGTCTGACTGTAGTTCAGGGTGCTTCATGAGGAGGTTTAGGGATGGGTCCTGGGAGGTTTAGGGATGGGTCCTAGGAAAGGGTAGCTTTGGAAAAGAGATTTGGATAGTTTCATCCCTCATTTACCAGCAGCGATTTGTCTCACTTGCTGCAAAACTCTCTCCCACCCAGTCGATGCAGCAACCGGAATTATGGGAAGGACCCAGGAGTTACTAGAAATAACATGACAAAACCAGTTTCTACGGGGTCAGCTTTTCAGTGGCAGGTGGCACGAACCAGCTTATTGTTTTCCCCTGTGCTATCATCAAGCTAACCTAAAGCAATGTCTGGTGACTGTCCAGAGAAGGTCTAATCAGGGAGGTTATATATTGCTAATTTATAGCCCTGTGCAAACATCCAGGAATGATGTCATCCATCACAAGACATTTTGGGGATGCCGTGGGCAATCTGCCCACTGTTACTGGAGGATTTATGAGGAGGTTGGACCAACTCCCCCAGGAAGGGTTCTAGTGTGGTTGGTCCCGCTTTGGGGCAGAAGAATGGGCCAGTCAATGCCCATGTCACAAGTAATGCTGCCTGGTAGATCTTGTCATCTATCTACCTTGTCCCCTGGGCCGGGGACCCAGCTTGGGTGTGCTGCACCAGGGAGCTGCAGCAGAAATGGGCTTTCGGGGGCAAACACAAGGTAAGTGGTTATGAAAATGGAAGCAAGCATCATGGATAGACTTGGTTACATTAAGGACATAGGACACTGTCCCCAACCTGACCCTGGCTGTGTCTAATTTACCAGTGTGGATGTTGCTTACAATGGCTTAGACCTCAACTGTGGGCAGAAAAAGTGAGCAGAAGGGCCCGTAGCACTGGGATGGACCTACTCTGGCTCCTGGAGGTTCATCACCTCCCCAAACCGTCCTGGGCAATCAGAGACCATAGCTGGGGCTTGTTCTTCCCAAAAACTCCTAGCCCAGCCCTTGATCCTACAGAAACCTCGAGGCATTTCTCCTCATCCACCACCCCATGAATAGAGAAGCGACACCACTTCTCCCAGTAGGTAATGTACACTGGGGTGAGAAGAGCACCCTTCAAACTCAGAGATTAATTTTGAAATTACTTTTTTTTTTTAATATATTTTTAAATTTTGAGGTCCAAAAGAGGTCAAACGCACCTTTCAGAGCAAGCCTGGAAGAGGCCAGATTCGGTAAATCAGCAGCACGGGGGTGTCAGGAGATGGGTTACCAAAAACCTGTCTGGTGGTAATTACACATGTCGTCTGATGAAAAACTGGTTTGAGGGCAAACGCTGTAAAATATTGCTCTGGGGAGAGAAAGAAGACAAAGGTTGTGAAATCCAGTTCGTGGATTGTTTTACAGCTAAGGTAACTTCTATCCCTAGGGCTGTATTTTACAACTCGTGCGAGGAATCAAACCCCAGTTCGTAGGTCTGAGCCACTCTTCTTCTAAAGCACAAAAATGCAGCGTAGTTGTCAGAAAACAAGATGTTATGCTGATTTCCTAAAAATAAGTGCAGTCTTATTTTTTTGGGTGATGAAGCATTTCGGAGAGGGATTCTGCTGCCCGTGAAGACTGCAAGTGCTCATCTTCCTTGCGGTTTTTGCAAGCGTTGCATGGACACATCCTCCTGTACATATTCTTTATATAAAATTGCATTTCTGTTGCTTCTTTGAGCACTTTTAGAAGTAATGCTGTGGGGGCCCACTGCTCTCCAGGGTCGAGGTGGGAGGAAAGCTCAAATAACTTGGTGGTGTTGGGTTGGTGGTTGGACTTGATGATCTTAGGGGTCTTTTCCAACCTTAAAGATTCTATGATTCTATAACCCAGCTCTGCTGCTTGGGTTCTATTTTTCAGCCCAATTTGACTATCTTTTTGCCCATTTGCTCTCTATCCTGTAATTTAAATCTCTCTTTGCTGCCCACACTGTGTTTGCAGGCAGGGCTCCTTCCCCTCTCCAGCTCCGTGCTGCCACATTTCACCACCTCAGCTCCCTTTCCATAGCCAAGGATGTCTCCTCCTGGGGGATGACGAGTTGTCCGCGTGCCAGTCCCCCACCTACCCTCACATTTTTGGGGACAGGTGACAAACCCTGCTCCCTGCCCCTCCAGTTTAAACCCCCAGCACTTTGTGTGAGGGCTTTCTCCCTTTTTTAGCTCTTTCTGCTGCTGCAGACGTCTTGCCTGGGTCATCATGCTGCCACCTTCATTTATTTCATGTCAGATACTTGGAGTTGGGTAGTGCAGGATTGACCAAGCCTTCCCGGTGCTGCCTTTAGCTCGGCCCTGGGCCTGTCCCAGCCCAAGATAGGAAGGCAAAGAGGGAAACAGGAGTGGTTCTGGTGGGTGCCGCACCATGTGAAGGAACACCGAAACGATTCTATGATTTTGCTTCACGCTGGGGATGCTTCAAAGGCTTTTCGGCACAGTTTTGTCCCCTGCCAAATAGCTGGGCCTCCAGGCAACCTTCCGGCATCACCGAGAGGCCTATATGGAGCCGGTACTATTCCTAATCCTCAATTCTCACGTGGCCACCCCACCGTGGAGCCGAGTTTGCTTGCCTGAATGGGCACCAAGGGACCCGTGGGCCAGAGCTGTGCTCCGTGAGCCGGGGCTGTGCTCCACGTCCCTGACCCCAGCCTTGGGGTTGTGCAAGCTGCTGGCTGCCAGCGGAGGTATGCGGGTGGTGCAGAAAGCACGTACGGGGCTGTGCACCTCACTCGGGAGTCACGGTCCCCTCCAGTCTGTGGGAGCTGGTGGAAGCAGCAGCACAAGGACGTGGTCGTCAAGGTTTCATGTCGAACCCCTAGCAGCGCTGCAAAGGGACGAAGAGCACAGCATCACTCCTGGGCAAGCTGTGTTTCCCAACGAGCCGATCAGCTCGTGCCAGAACAGACAGGAGGCTTTTATCGCATGGTTATTTCACCTCCTAAGTTACTCAAGAGTTAGTAGAAACTTTACCAAAGCGAACCTTCTAATTTTAACAGAGATGCCCCCTAGATCACTGACGAATTTAGGGAATGCACAGGGCAGACTCATTTCCTGGAATAGGAGCTACTGGAGAAAAAGTCCCTCCAGGCTGGCTCCTAACTATGACACATTTGATAGCCATTCAAGGACTACTGGGAAACATGTGTCATTTGTCTCCATGAAGCTTCAGACAGAGTTTCATCATCAAGTCTGACTGCTCAGTGAAATAAAACCGGCTAACATCTACTAGCAGCGAAATAACCTCTGGTATTTACATAGGATGTGTCACGAGGGTGATTATTATTTTTTTTATTCCAAGGTTTTATATATGGGTGCAAAGTGGCTTTGTCCCTATTGCACCTTGTTTTCTTTCCTCCTCGCTGGGTGACCTGTGTTGTCCCACGAAGGGTGGCACAGACTGTGGGTGTGCCCGAGCCGCCAGGACTGTCAATGAACTTTGGCACCTTAAACCGTGGAAAACCCTACGTGCCAGAGGGAGGGATAGGTGCCCTGGCGTCCCAGAGATCGGATTGCCCTGAGGGATTTGCTGGGAGTCCCATGACGAGCCTGGAAGGGAGCCCAGACGGCAGGGCACCGCCGTGCTTTCCACCCAGGGCGTACAGCCGGGGTCTCCGGAGGACAACTGGTGGCCTCTGTCCCTTGCTGTCACCCTTGTATGTGCAAACCCCAACCCCACGTCAGCCCAAGGTCTTGTCGAGGGATCATTTGCACCCCACCACATGGGACCACCTATGCATGGGATGAGGGCAGGTGGTGGTGGGTTGCCCTGGTGCAAATCCCTCCCGCGTTTGCATCGCTGGTCCCAGGGGACCGTAACTGTGCTTGCCCACAAGGGGTATTTACCACGGCTTGACCCCACATCATTCACCCCACGGCCAGTTACCTGGCCCTGGTGCCTTCGGGTGGTTTTTAGGACAAATTTTGATCTTCAGCTATGACCCACTTTCCTACAGTGCTTCGGATGCATGAACCGCCCCGTTCACTCCCAGTTCATGGGAGCTGCAACTTTGGCCACTAGCATCGTCCATCCTCCCAGCCTCGCAGGGTCATCCCAGGTCCTCAGGATCTCCTGCTGCTTTGTTTAACCTCCAAGACGTCAGATAGGATCTCGGCACCAGCTGTTTTGGAGGCAGATGAGGAATCCAGCAATGCGGAGGGGTGTTTTATCTCACCCATCTCAGCTTTGCTGTCCTCGTGAGTTGTTTCTAGAAGTCCTTGCCTCAATGCTCTGTCTCGAGGAAATGCTGTTATCAGCCGCCCCCATGGTCCACTCCCATCCAAGCTCCCCGCTTTGGTCCCAGGGCACCCATTCCCAATCCAATCTGTACTGGAAAGAGAAAAGGCAGAGGAAGGAGAGAAGGGCCACCAACAGCCTGGTCACCCTGCTGCTGTCCCCTCTGACTCACAAGCGACAGATATCAGCATTGGGGGGGGCACATGGGGACACCCTGCGGCAGGTGGGAGGGCATGGCGTGAGCAGCCTGGGGTCCCCAGCCCTTTGGGACAGCTGGGTGGCACTGGGACTGAAGCACTTGGAGAAGACTGGGGTGAGGCATCTGCCCTCCTTCTTGGGTGTGCACACCCAAAACTGGCCATTCACAGTAATTTACAGGGAGAGGGTTCAAATTCAGGTTGGACTAAGGGGGCTTTTCCATCGCTCAGTCTGTCAGCCCTGTGCATGCTGCAGCATAAGGATTTTCCTCCCTTTCCTCCTCAAAAGCTCCAGCACAGCCTCACATTTCTTCTCTGAAGCACCCCTTTGCGCCCATCTCTTCCCTTCCTCTGTAACGGCAGAAATGGCCAGATGGGGGGGAGGTGGAAAATAGGTGGAGATAACAGTGAGGGACCACCCAGTTACACAGTGACAGCTGATTGGTGAATGCCTTTAATTAAAACTAAATGGTTAATAGGAAGCTGAGCAAAGGTCTCCTGCTTGGCTCCTGACCCAGGTGCCAATGGAAATCGTGCCGAGGGCTGAAGTGCTCAGTGTCGTAACAGCCAGCCTCCGCCGCGTCCCTTTGCCAGGCCACTAACGTCACTGCGAAGTCTTGCTTCCAAATGCTGCTGCCCTGGTGCAGCCTCTGAGGTGGGACGTGTCCATGGGCATCCCCCCTCCACAGACCCCTTTCCATAAGGGTCTCTTGTCTCCAACCTGCAGTTTTGGTAGGTTCTTTTATTTTTAAGCCTGGGGCAAGTTATATTTTGACTGCTGTCCATTTGTGAACAAAAAAAAAAAAAAAAAAAAAGAGAATTACCCAATACAGGGCAGTTTCCCAAGGTTGAGAAGTAGGAGGATAGAAGTAATAATTAATCGACAGCGGCTGGCAGGGGTTTTGCTCACCTAAAACAACCTGGTTTAAGGGTCACTTCACAAAGGTGCCTCGAACTTATAAAAGAAAAGATCTTGTCCTGGCCTGAGGGAGGGAGAAAGAGGAGAAAAAAGAGAAGGAAAGTGAAGCAAGGAAAGACAAAGCCACCAGGATCCCACAGGGAAATTCGTGCCTTCTTCCGTTGGGTGCCCAGCGACAGAACCCCAGGGAACGGCCTGGAGCTGCCCCAGGGGAGGGTTAGGGTGGGGATCAGGAGAAGGTTCTTCCCCCAGAGGGTGGTGGGGCCCTGGCACAGGCTCCCCAGGGCAGTGGTCAGCGCCCCGAGCTGGGCTGAGTTCAGGCAGCGTCTGGCCAACGCTCTCAGCCATCTGCTGTGATGGGGCTGGGCCTGTGTGGGGCCAGGGGTTGGGCTGGGGGGCCTGGGGGGCCCTGCCAGCTCAGGAGATTCTGTGATTCTATGATTCCTGGCCCCTTACTTCCCATGTTCCCCCTCCATTTCCCTAATGCCGGAGCATCTTCTCCCTCTCAAGTAATGGGCCTGAGCATCTCAGATGTCCAAACTGCCCTGGGAGCCAACCTTTCCCGGGTCCAACATGTTTGCTTCAGAGAGCAGGGCTTTGGAGGCAATTCACAGCTCTGCCCATCATTAGCAGAGCTGTCTTGACTCCAGGGTGATGTCCACTCCATGGGCACCTCACCTCCTCCCACCTCTTTCAGCACTGGTGGGCTTGAAACAGAGTCTTAGAAAGTTTTATTTGTGACCCTCCCTTGATGGAGGTGACACCGTCAAAAATGGTAGTGAAGATGCAGTGAGATGTATTTTAGTGTCTCAGATGACCCCAAATAAAATCTGCAGGAAATTAAATGGAGCTCTTTTCAACCAAAACTCTGCAATATTTGCAGACAACTCCACCAAAAAAGTACTTTTCAAGCAGAAAAAAGAATTCATTGTGTTGTTTCAAAGTACATTTTTGCATTCAAAACATCCTTAGCAATGCACACTCAAGAATTTGTTGTTTTATTATACAGATCCAAGGCCAGGTCTTCAACTGGAAAAAGTATTTCTGGCAGCATGTGTTTGGATAGGGTTGGATGTCTTTATTCTAGTGGGGGGTCTGATGTCCTCCATCTGAAACGGAAACCCACTGTGGAATGATGGCTGTTGCTTATCTCACTGGTGGTGCTGTTTCTGCAGTTCCAGGGTCCTTATCTTCAGTGGAGTCAAAAGTGTAGTCAAAGCTAATCACAATAAATAACACAAAAATTCTTTTTCTTACCAAAATGTCATTGTGGGGAAAAACATCATTTGAGAATGGATACAAATTGTCCTCACTTTGATTTAACACCTGGCTGGGCCGCTCTGCTCCTCCCTGCCCAGCACAAATCTGAGGACTTCACCCTGGTTTTCCACAGGACTCTGCAAGGACCAGTCCAGGGGTTCCCCAAACCAACGTAGATCTCAGAGGAACCACAAATTTCTGGTGGGTGTTTGACACACCCTGGGGTCCTTGAGCACAGCTGAGCGATGGCTGGGGCGTCTGGGAACCGCTGAGCAAGAACATCTCGTTAAAACCCCCCAAGCTCCCTACGGTCCTACTGCAATTTGGTGCAAGAATAACTGCTCTTAACACACTCGTCCATCACTTCTGCAAAGCCATTAAAGAGCTGGCAGATGGCTGGACAACAGCTATTATATTCTATAATAATAAGAAGAATAAAGATATTATAATAAATAGCATTTACTTGAATAAGTAATGTCTAACGAATGCTAGATGATGGTTTAGTAACAAAGGTGGTGAACTAGGGGCATTGTGGAGGAGAGTGTGAAGTGCTCAGAAAACTAAAAGATATTCCAAAAAGGAAGCCTGAAGGGCCTGGGGTTATTTGGCTAGAGAACAAAAAGCAGTGAGGGGACATAGTAAATCATAAAATACAGCTACTGAAAGAAAGGAAAGAAACTCTTCACAATCACAGATGAAGGGCTAATCATGGGCTTAAACTGCAGGACGGAGGATGTCACCTGGGTGATGGAGGGCAGTTTGCCAGCAGAGGGGATAATTAAGGTCTGGAAAAATTGCCTGGAAAATTAGTACAGTTGCACTTGAGATTTTGAAGATCAAGTTGGAAAGACACCAATCACGGGTGGTTTGAGGATACCTGAATTGCCTTTCGGTTTAGGGGTGGGTTGGCTAATTTTCAGTGCTCTCTTCCAGCCCCATTTTCCATTATTAGGTTTATTTTTCTTCCTTGATGGGGTTGCTTTTCGGAATTGAAATAAATGTCTTACTTTAGCATTTTTGTCCCTTGCCTGCAGACCAGTCTTCCTGCACGGAAGACATCTTCTCCTCCAACAAGGCTAGCAAATATCCAAAGGACACACACCCCACACATTCAGAGGGCCAAAAAACCTAGAGCAGAGATAACAAATGTCAAACCCCAGGGATTTAGTAGACATCATTCCGGATATTTAAGGTCCAATGATGAACAGATGGGAGCTCGGTTCCTAAAATGTCATCTTTCAGAGAGACGTACACAACTCTGAACGTGGGAGATGAAGACTTGTTTCCACGACATGTTAATTTATCTGTCGATAGTGTGGGCTTTTGTGTTCCTGGCACAGATAAAGACCAGCATAAGCGCAATAAATCCTTTCGATGTTCCTCAAGCTTAAGCTCCAAGGACAGACAAAATGATAGTAACATGGCGATGAAGAAAAAGCAGACGGTGCTTTACATCTCAGAGCTTTTTACAGAGAAGACATGTGGCATGGAGAAACACTCTGAATAAAGCTGGGTCTGGAGAGCCTCGGCTTGGGAAGGTCCCAAAAATGAATGAGGTTTTAAGGAGGAGTTACAAGATGAGGGTGAGCAGGGAGTGGTTAGGAGGAATTTTAATTAACATCAGCATTTGCACTGTTATTTAATAAGGTCCAAAAAACATCTGAGAGCAATGAAAGCTGAAACTGGTAGTTTTGGAGCAAACAGAGGCAAGTGTGGGGCTGAGGGAGCATGGTTGGCTTCCTGGGGGATGAAGGGCACCTGAAGAGGTGGAAGCTCCTGGGGAGAGAAAAGCTCAGGGATGTGGTTCAGGGGGTGGAGCAAGGACTGAGCATCCCTGGGATGGGAGATGCCCTATGTGTGTACACTGGTTCCTGAGGCTATGCATGGTGTAGGGGCACCACCAGCCGCATGAGGTGGCGTTTAGGAAGGTGAGAGACCAGCAGCATCAGAAACCGAGGGTCTTGTGGGACTCAGGCACCCCCAGCCAAGGTGCAGGGTGTGTTGAGGGCTTAAGCACCCTGCAGAAGCAGTCAAACCCCGTATTTGCAAAGGGATGCTAATTCAGGCACAACACAGAGGAAGCCAATCTTGGTGAAGGCAAGGTGGTGACAGATGGTGACCCAGATTTGTGGCATGAGGTTTGGGACAACCTGCAGTGGTGGTACAGGGGGACAGTGGCTGCCCGCTAGCAGCTTTGCTCCCCAGGACCCTGGCACATGTTTTGGCCCCACTGGAGAGGACACCATGGACCGCGGTGGGGTGTGCCAGCCCAGTAACCCTGACAGCAAGGGCGGGAGGCAATGCCGGGCTGAGCCGTGCACAGCGCGCCGCGCGCCAGCCTCGACCGTTCAGGCTTTCCCCGTGCCCGAACTTGTCGATGGGGTTGTTCAGAGCGATGACATAATTACAGTTTCAATCGCAGATTAATAAGAAGTGGTGTTTTTTTTAGCAAACTCTGAGGCATGCCTGAACTGGAAGGGCATTTCACCTCCTTGTTGCCTGGGAGCCGGGGGTGCCATACCTTCTTTGATGTCTCCTGGCGGCGGAGGTTTTGCAAACACCGGCAGCAGCACTAATGTGCCTGCTGCAACTACCCTTCCCATGGCGCATTCTCCTTTGGGAAGCCACACAGCTTTCATCTCCAGCACTCAGCTGGGCAACGGGTGTATAAATATACTGCGGAGAAACCGTCACCAGCCTCTGAAATAAACAACTTCTTCTGGTAGAGGAAAGTCATCCCAGATGCCATCAAGGCACGAGGGCTGATAAATGGAGTGAAGGGGAAACTGAGGCAGAAGCAGCTTGCCTGAGGTTGTTCAGAGTGTTTGTGTGAGGTGACAAGCTTAGGGATGAATCTGAGAGGCTGCAGCAGTGGGAGGAACTGGCAGAGCGAAGCTACCATGGACCACTGCGTAACTGTAAGATGCAAAGGAGAGATCATGCCTCTGGGCCAGATACCAAAAGACAAGCTTAAAGTCCAGCTTTTAGGTTTCAGGGGAAGATCCTGAGATACAACAGCTTAAAGCAAAACCACAGAGAGGCAGAACTTTGTTGCTTGAGTTGATGATGAGTATGGAAGGATATCCATATCCAGTGTGACTTCTTGCCTCTGTGTCAGGTCTCCCATTTTTCCTCCTCCCCCATCACTCAACCCAGCACATCTCACTTCGACCAGGTGAATCTCTCACACCAGTCAGGCTAGGAAGTTTCAGTGCCTAATGGAGGAGCTTTCACATACCCCTGGGCATGTCCCTCAGCTACTCCTATCCAAGGTTCCAGAGCCCAGCCAAGCCATGCCAACTCAAAAAAAATTCACCCAGATCCCCAGGCTGACTTAGAAGTCAGGATAGCTCCTAATAGTCCTTGTTTTCTAATCTCACCCAACCAGCCTCTGAGTGTTCAACCTGCACTTTTCAAATTTCTTCTGCAGCTGCAGCACTGGAGATTTGTGTGGTTTTCCACTTTTTCATGCCCACACAGCTCCTGGAGCTCTCAGATGCTCGTGAGCCTCTGGTAGGCACTCAGGAGCCACCAAGCAGAGCCCATGTGTGGGAACCCTACACAGAGCTTCAAAGAGCAGCTGAGACTTTGGGGCAGAAACATATAACAGAAATCTACTCTTCCCTGTGGTTTTCTGCTTTTCATGTCAACCTTCTCCACTTCCAGACTCATTTTGGACATTCCTCGACTTCTGCCTTGTGATGATCCCGTGCCACTTACTGCTTCAGCTGAGGTTGTTTTACTGGACTATGAGGTTGTTTTCTGTCCATTTCCACTGGAAGGAAGTGAACGTACTTGAAGCCTCTGAGCTCTGAACGTCAAAATCATCCTGTCTCCATCTTCCTGGAGTTTTCCAAGCTGCGAGCAAGGTTTGTATCTGGAGATCGGCTTCCTGTAACAAAGCAGGTCCCTATCTGGAGATCTGTTTTCCTGCAACAAAAATATGCCCCAGGTGAGAAATTTGCCTCCTGAACTCAGGGTGACCTCCAAGAGCTGAAAGGCTTTGGATTAGGAGCATCAGGGTTGACTGTGCTGAAAATCAATCCAACCCTGGAGGAGTGCTGCCAAGAGTGATGATGCATCCCTGCAAAAGACGTCAGAAGTCCCAAAAACTGTTGTTTTTATAGGATACCACTAAAACACCAGTGCCTGCTAACGGTCTTGTCCAACAGCCCCTCTCAGGCCAGAGGTCTCCAGGGGATGATCCCAGTTGTGGGTTGAGGCCCCACTGTCCCTCTCTCCATGGGCAGCAGACCGAGCCAGCAGTGCCTCCAACTAGCGATGCCGCTGCATGGACTTAGTGCTCCACCAACTGCAGCCTCATGTCCCCCCCGCCCCAAAAAAAACCCAGCTTAAAAAAAAAAAGGCCTGAAGGTTTAAAGTAACAATGAAAGTTTTACGAGTGCAGGCTCCAGATGTTGCAGGCAGGAAGATGAAAGCAATCCTCTCTGCCTGGTTGTGGAGGCACTAAGCCCTTAATAGTTCGTCCTGTGGAGGCAATGCCTGCCTCCAGCCCCACTTGACTTCGTCTCCCTGCTGGAAGTGGTTCGGCCGGGGAGCCCACAGGCAACGAGTCACTGCACGAAGTCTTTCTGTCCCACTGCTCACTCTTGATCAATTATTAAAACCAGAAAATTCTCCAACCATGAAATTCATCCCAGCTTCCCCATGGCATGCTGGGCTGGAAAAATCAAACCGCAGGGCATTTGCTTCTGGGGGAAGAAGTAAAGACCACTTCCAATGGGGCACTTCAGGGTGCTGGAGCACCTCCAGGGGTCTTGTTTTGGTGGCACCAATGTTCCCCCTTGGCTCCTCTGGCCAGCTTGGAGCATCCTCCCCACCTGCTTCTCTGTGGGGTCTTACCACTCTCCCAGCTGCCCCAGTTCCTGTCAAGATCAAGAAGGTTGGTTGCCCTTCTTTCACCTCCATCGGGCTCTAGAAAATGCCTTGACACCTGGTTTCTTCGTTCTTTCACTGGACCTCTTGCTTAATAGCTTTCTTTTCTCTTTTCCTCCTCTCCCGATCTCTCAGCCTTGGCTTGCCTTGCTGATGGGAGGCAAAACTTGGTTTCTAACCCATTTTCCACTGGAAGTTGGCTCTAAACTGAGCTAACAAGCTTCAGTAAGTGTGACACTGGGGGCCAGTTCTGTCCCTTCACTGGTTGAATAATGGGACCCTGAGCTGTCCTATTCCTTTCTTTGCAGGATACCTTGTGTAAAACACATACCTTTTGGGTTAGAATGTGATTGTTCCTGATTTTAAACATATTCATATTGACATTCTCATCTGGGCAAGCGTAGGGAATAAAAGGGAACACCCTCAGCTCTCACACAACTCCCCAGAGGTCTCTGGTGACCCAGCTCCAGCTCTGGGTACACACATGCCTCAGAATAACTTACATATTTTCTACAGGACAGAGGATATAAATACATCCATGATAATGCCATTCCTAAGTTTTGCCACTGCGGCAAAATTAACAGTTAGTTCCTCGCAATATGTGGGATTTTTTTTCACTTTTTCCCATGCATGTTGTAACCGTGGTAACCGACAGCACCCGTATCGTCATCTGACTTGCGCTGCTTTGTTCCCGTCTGATATGAAGAAAGAGTGCTAACACTTCGCCACCACTGAGAGCTAATGGAACCAGACAGATTTTACTCTCCGAGCTGCTCTGACACCCAGCAAGCCTCAGCTTCCCTTCCTTTAGCTCTGACCCTGCACAGATGGAAGACTACAAGCGATGGAGCCAAGAGCTCTGAGCATCTGCCCACAACATCAGGCTCAGCCTCCCCATGGTGCTTACAGACTGAGCTGTAGGCGGTTGGGTGGGTGGGGGCTGTAGAGGGAGGCCCTCTTGTTTCAGCTGAAGTGGGTGTGCGTTTACAGGGCAGTGCATGGGCTTCCTTCCCATCCCCTGCAGTAAGTATCTCAGTTGTACATAGAGCACCAGGCACACACCAGGGCTAGGACGGAGACATCAAAGTCCCTTTGCGCAGAGTGTCTTAACCACTGAGCTGGAGTCGTGCTCTTGCTCAGTCCTGCTTGTTCGCTGCTCCAACGAGCATCTCAAAAACCTGGCCACCAAAGGACCACTGCCCAGCCTGGATGGCAAAACACAGCCTTGTTCTCACCACAGGGTCCTTCAAAGATGACAAGGCACAGCTCAACCTGCCTCTGCACCAGGACAACTGATAATTTGGGTCTTCTCCCTCCACCCAACCATTTTCATTTCTTAAAGCAGGAACTGAAATCCCCCTTAGATGTTCCCCACATTTTCAGATCTGACTGACATTATCACAAGGTTCAGGAGTTATTTGGTGTGCAGCTGACAGTCAGACAGACATGTGATCATTGGAGACTCTTGGCTTTCAGAAACCAGAGTGTTTAAAAAAAAGAGGATGGTCACATTCATCACCAGGAGAAATTTGGCAGCTTATGATGCTGGTCCAGTCAGCGTGACGAAGAGGAAACATCCTGGGGTTTTCCACCAAAGCTGATGACAGGGACCTTGTCTGGTAAACGTGACACAGTGGTGACTTCCCTGTTAACCACAAGAGCTACCTGAGCCTCTCAAGTGTTTTGGGTTTTGTTTCATTTAATCTTCAAGCCACCCAAAAAGTTGCACCATGACTCACTGGAGTACCCAAAGATGTCCCTTTGGCTCTCCTGTGCGAATGAATGAAGGCTGGGCAGGGACTTTGCCCTGTCAAACCTGGTGACACAGTGGGGTCACAGGGGATAGACCTTTCCCATCACGGACTGCGGCCAATCCTGGCCTTGTGGTCATCCCCAGCATAACACCTCTCATTGCTGCTCATGCGTAGGCTGCTTGGGGCGAGGCCTTTCTCTTAATGCCTGGCCCAAAAAGGCTCAGGACCTTATGCGAGTCCCTGTTACTGTACAAATAAATGGCACAGGAGTAGCTCCCTCCATCGGTTCTTGCTGTGCACGTGCCTTCCAGTCAGTTGTCCCAGCCCATGTTCATGTTCTCCTTTAACCCACCAGAGGTCTATCCCCACCATGACATCTTGTCTCCAACCCTGTGCCCAGTTAAACCAGAAGATACCTTTAAACACATGTAGACAACATAAAGCAAATGCTGTTTCCATGTACGGGTGGCTTTTATTAATTCATCTTTAGCCAGTTCCTCACCACTTCGCCTTCAGAAGCTCTTGCAGAAGAGGACATGAATATACCTATCAACTCAACCGAGTTACTGGTTGCAGATTGAGTTGTGCTACACTGGGGCATCTTTACACCAGTGAACACCGAGAGCAGTGTTCTAGTGAGGGATGTCCCTGCCCATGGCAGGCAGCTGGAACTAGATGGGCTGTGAGGTCCCTTCCAACCCAAACCATTCTGTGATTCTGTAATGAATTACAACCAGCATAAAGAAAATACTTTTCCAAGGACTCAGTCTTTGAATTTTGTGGAGTCACCAACCCATAATCACCACATCATCCTGCATGGACAGAAGGGTCCATTCACCTCATGGACTTCCATGCAAACTGCAAGGCAAGAGTCCACAGATGCCTTGGAGTAGACGGGGAATGAGTCAGATGCTGAGCACCACCTGAATGAGACCAGGATCATGGCTCTGCACCGTGATACCAGTGGAAATTCATTTGCTCATGCTTTTTCCACATGGAGTTTTATCTCCTTCCCTTGCAATACCTCAGCCATTGTAGACACTATCCTTTATCAGCAGTTGACAGTTTGAGCATATTTCACGTATTCCACGTATAATTTAGAAGCAAAAAGTAACATTGTTTGACCCTCCTTTATTGCACTTTTCAATTACCACTCAGCCATGCTGGGAAAAAGCGGCCCAGCCGTGCTGTAATTTACTGTGTTGCAGTATATCATTACAAGATTTAGCACTGATTATGCTGGAGCCATGGTCCAAAGCAAGAGTACAGTTAAGTAGAACAGGCTGATTTCAGACATCTCAAATTTCCAGAGAAATCCTTTTATAAGGAAGAGAGGAGGGAGACATGTCCCACTGTTCACTGGGAAACCAGAACCTCAGACTGCCTCAACCAGCTATTGTCTGAACCTCTTAAGTGAATGAGATTTCTGTGATTTCCAAGGAGGGAAGAGTGGAAACCAAGCTAAGCTGTACACAGCACGACGATATGTGAGGTCCCAGGGCCACTATTGCTCTGTTGGAGGATGTCCATAGATGTGTATGGAGCTGGGGGTGCTCATACTTGGGGAGGTGCCTGAATTTAGGTGCTGTGGGCATGGAGCAAGAAGGACATCATGTTGCTGGCCAGGAGCGACCTGGAGGTTGGACATCAGCGTTTTCATTTGGGAAGGAGCTGTCTCTGCCCTTACCCACAGCTCCTCCATCCAAGAGCAGGTTGGGGCTGTGGTTCTGCTTCTTAATCTGGGTGTTTCTGGATCACCCAAATTTGACCAGATCAAGAGCAGCCACATAACTGCATTTCTGACAAATCGCCTCCAGCACTCGGGTTTTATGTAAGCGCATGTGTTTAAGCCTGGCTTTGCGCCAGCTGCAGAGGGACTCGTGTAAAGTGAGAGGGGTACGACCAGATGAAACCTACAGCTGGACAGCACCACGCCAGCAGGACCACATCGGACCAGGTTTATGCCAGGTCAGCACTTTATGTGGCTGCATGTTGTTTAGTCTGGAGAAGAGGAGGCTCAGGGCAGACCTTGTTGCCCTCTACAACTCCCTGAAAGGAAGTTGTGGTGAGCTGGGGGTCGGCCTCTTCTCGCAGATAACTAGTGACAGGACAAGGGGGAACAGCTGCAAGTTGCACCAGGGAAGGTTCAGGTTGGAGATGAGGAGAAATTTCTTCTCAGAAAGGGTGGTCGGGCATTGGAACGGGTTGCCCAGGGAGGTGGTGGAGTCCCCATCCCTGAGGGTGTTTAAGGAAAGGTTGGATGTGGTACTTAGGGACATGGTTTAGTGGTTAATAGGTGGTGGGGGGACGGTTGGACTGGATGATCCTTGAGGTCTCTTCCAACCTTAATGATTCTATTCTATTCTATTCTATTCTATTCTATTCTATTCTATTCTATTCTATTCTATTCTATTCTATTCTATTCTATTATCTTTTCCAAGCCCTCAAGATGGATTTACAGTGTTGGCAAACACCAGCCAAGGGGAGATCTTCCTCTCTTTAACCTCCAATCTCTATTTTAACCTTCAGATTACTTCCTTCCCTGCATCTACCAGCCCTAGAGCTGAAAAAGCTCTGGGTGAATGGGGACACAGATGAGCTGGTGCTCAGCATCCTTCTGTTGCATTTTAAATTTTTTAGAGGGCTAAAATTAGCTCAGCAGGAGGTGAAGACTGGAACATTCTATCTAAAGCTGCCACAGCATTGAAAAGCCGTAGTTGTGCTGATTATTTCCCAGCTCTCTTACTGCAAACAGTGTTGCCTGGTCTTTTATTTTGACAGATGAATGCAAGTAAAGATCCCATAAAATAAAGTGCTTCATGAGATGTTTCAGCTCATTCTCCAGGCGCCTGCTGTAATGTTTGACATGGAAAGCCATGCGCAGCTGAAGGTCCAGCCAGCTCAACATGTCATAAGGCTGAGAGACCTGGGTCTGTTCAGCCTGGAGAAGAGAAGACTGACAGGGGATCTCATCAACTCATAAATACCTGAAGGGTGGGTGTCCAGAGGAAGGGGCCAGACTCTTGTCAGTGGTGCCCAGGGACAGGACAAGGGGCACTGGCACAAACTGGAACATGGGAAGTTCCATCTGAACATGAGGAGAAACTTCTTCCCTCTGCGGGTGCTGGAGCCCTGGGCCAGGCTGCCCAGAGAGGGGGTGGGGTCTCCTTCTCTGAAGAGATCCCAGCCCCACCTGGACGCCACCCTGTGCACCCTGCGCTGGGTGATCCCACTCTGACACGGGGTTGGACTAGTGATCTGCAGAGGCCCCTTCCAACCCCTACCAGTCTGTGAATCTGTCTCCATCTATATCCCAGACTACCCCTAGTCATATTGGACAAGGTGTAAAATTGGGTGTGTGGAGGGTATCCCAGGCCCAGCAGAGCCCACCAGCACTGTATCCATCATGGGGACACCTCCACTGCCTTTGCTGTATCATTTTTCCTCTTTGCATTATCACAGAATCACAGAACGGTTTGGATGGGAAGGGACCTTTAAAGGCCATCTAGTCCAACCCCCTGTCACGGGCAGGAACATCTGCAACCAGACCAGGTTGCTCAGAGCCCCGTCCAACCTGACCTTCAGTGTTTCCAGGGATGGGCCATCTACCACCTCTCTGGGCAACCTGTGCCAGGGCCTCAGCACCCTCAGCATAAAAAAAATTCTTCCTTCTCTCTAGAATCATAGAGTCATTAAGGTTGGAAGACACCTCAAGGATCATCTAGTCTAACCATCCTCCTACCACCTATTACCCACTAAACCATGTCCCTAAGTACCACATCCAACCTTTCCTTAAACACCCCCAAGGACGGAGACTCCACCACCTCCCGGGGCAACCCCTTCCAATGCCTGACCAAGTCTAGTCTGAATCTGCGTTTTTTTGTTTAAACCCATCACCCCTTCTCCTATCTCTACAGACCTGTAGTCTGTCCCCATCTTTCTTAAAAGCCCACTTTAAATATTGAAAGGCACAATTATGTCTCCCTGGAGCCTTCTCTTTCTCCAGGCTGAACAACCCCAACTCTCTCAGCCTGTCTCCATAGGAGAGCTTCTCCAGCCCTCTGACCATTTTTGTGGCCTGTATGTTGAAAAGTTGCTGTGAAGAGTGTTCATTTAGGGGTACGGTATTTCCATCCACTGCCTATAGCTCCCAGAAGAAACAGTGGTTTGTAGCTTTTGTTTCTCACAAGTGAAAATTCTGAGAAACACAGAGGTTAAATGATTTGGTCACATCTCACGGAATGATGAGCAGGGAACAAGAACCCAAATCTCCGGGCTTCAGGCATTTAACCACCAGGATATGGTATGTACCTCATGGAACAAGGTGAAAACATACCTTAAACTCAGAGCCCTCTGGTGTGCCCATGTGGCTCATCGCTACTTTGGTGTCACACATGAGGGACAAAACTGTCTTCTCATCTCTTCTGGGTAAAGACCCATGCCTAGCTACCAGCGCATCAGCTTCGAGTGGGGAAGCATGAGTGAGCCCAACTTTACCTATCCTTCCATTATTCCAGAGTAACCAAAACCAGCTTCTCAACCAGCTGATTGTAACCCTAGAGTGGCCATCAACCTGATGGCTCCTAGACTTGGAGGGATCCTTGTAGCCCCAAATCCCTGCTGCCTGCACAGCCCTACAGATAAACACTACAGAAGTTCAGAAGGGTCAAGTGTCAGTTTTGCAACAGTCCCCTGCTTTATCCTTCATCTACTGGGCCTTTGATGAGGGGAACCAAATGAAATTCAGTAAGGGCAAGTGTAGGTTCCTGTACCTTGGGAAGAAGAACCCCAAACACCAGTACAGATAAGTGGGTGACCTGCTCGGAAGCAGTGCTGCAGAGGAGGACCTGGGAGTCCTGGTGGACAACAAGCTCTCCATGAGCCAGCATTGTGCCCTCGTGGCCAAGAACGCCAATGCTGTCCTGGGGTGCATGGAGAAGATCATGGCCAGTAGGTCAAGGGAGGTTCTCCTCCCCTTCTGCTCTGCCCAGGTGAGGCCACACCTGGAGTTCTGTGTCCAGTGCTGGGCTCCCCAGTTCAAGACAGACTGGGAACTACTGGGGAGAGTCCAGCGGAGGGCTGCGAGGATGATGATGGTCCTGGAGCGTCTCTTGGATGAGGAAAGGCTGAGAGAGCTGGGGCTGTTCAGCCTGGAGAAGACTGAGAGGGGATCTGATCAACACTTATCACAGGGTGGGTGTCCAGAGGAAGGGGCCAGACTCTTCTCAGTGGTGCCCAGGGACAGAACAACAGGCAACGGGAACAAACTGGAACATGGGAAGTTCCACTTCAACATGAGGAAAAATTTCTTCCGTCCGAGGGTGACGGAGCCCTGGGACAGGCTGCCCAGATGGTGTGGGGTCTCCTTCTCTGGAGAGATTCAAAACCCACCTGCACGCGATCCTGTGTACCCTGCTCTGAGTGACCCTGCTCTAGCAGGGGTGCTGGACTAAATGATCACCAGAGGTCCCTCCCAACCCCTGCTGTTCTGGATTCTGCAGTTCTGTGGTGCAGAATGAAAAGGACCCAAACGGTAGTATAGATTACATTGCTCTCCAATGTGCCCTTCCACGTGTCTCTTGCATATCAATCAAGATAGGGTGGGTCCACCCATCATGCCCTCAGCCTTCGATACTGACTCCCATTTGAAGGACAAGACATGAGAGCCTGGAAATTGAAACTCGCGTGCAAACCTTGCACATCATCAAGAGCCATTTTAAAGCTGGTTCATGACCTCACTGACATGAACCCAACTGCAGGCACAACCCGTTCAGAGGAAACCAAATACCATGTCTCAATAAATACCTCTGGATTTGGAACACTCAACAGAAAGACAGTGTTGAGCAAACCTCGTCGAGATGCCAAAGCATGATCTAACACTATGGCCATCAACCATGTGAAGGACAGCAGAGGCTAGAAGTCCCATTGCTGGGGTTGCTGAGGGAGCTTGCAAGCCCATCTGGACCTTGCACCTCTGCAAATCCTTCAGTCTCCACAAGTCTGGTGGTGTCCACTCATGGTCCCTTTCCACAAAGGGTAGGAAGCAGCCGTAAGGATCTTCTGCTCTAGCAGGAACATGTGCAAGCAGGGTGTGACGCAGCAACCAGTGAATGCCTGAAGGCAGGGTGAGAGGGGCAAAAGGAAAAACCACCTTCATTTCCAGAGGCATGGGAAACGAACGGGGAAGGGCAGGATGCAGTCTCGCTACCCATGCCAGAGCGGTCCCACGTGGGGCTGGGATGGGTGTCCCCACCACCGACCCCACATGGTACCCACTTAGAGCAGCATCTCTCACACCTGCCTCATCCCCACCACTAAAAAAGCCACTCGGCACAGCCTGGGGTCAAGTGTACGTTTTTTATTTTTGAATGGAACATAAACTCCTTTAGAAAAGACATTCATCTGGATGATAACACCCATAGAAAAAGACACCAATCTCGTGTTTTTTTTTTTTTTTTTTTAATTTGGCATTTGTTATTTGCATTTATATTAAAGCAAAGTGCATCTTTCTTATTTTTTTTCTCGTTTATACACATTGCACAATACATAAATAATGATGCTTATAAAAGTCTTTATATTTACAAGTAATAATATATTTATATATAACATAAAATACATTTTTTTTCTTTAATAAATCTCAGGGTTTTTTTTAAGGAGTCTTTTTTTTTTTGTGTGTGTTTTATTTCCAAAGCACTACAATGCTAAAGTTCCAATGAGAATGCTCTCTTGTTCATTTAAACCTTTATATTTAGAAAAATAGCTTATGTTAAGGTCTAAACATGCTCATTGAGCTAAGAACAGTGTAAAAGTATCATACTCGTGTATGAATTCAAGAAGAAATGAAAGCACGACTACATTTCCAGATAGGATGGTACCAGGATAACCTGATCTAAACAGGTTACGACAGACCAACTATCGTGAACGCTTTTTTTTTATTTTCCCCATTTTTCACTTGTTTTGTCGTTTTTATTTTTTTATGCTTAGGCTTCTGTTGCTTTGCATCTCAGCTCAAATTATAAAGCACAGGCCATGCATGAGGTTTCTATGCTGTTGTTTTCTCCCCTTATATCACTCCATAACAATTAATAAAAATAAAAATTAAAAAAAAAAAATAGCAGTGGAAGGAACACAGTGCCAAGACGTGAACCCAGCAACAACAAAAGAAGAGAGAGGAGAGCGGGTAAAGAGCAGGCTGGGAAAGGTTTCGCACCGTCCTTCGGCGGCGAGGCGGGGTGAAGCACTGCTGAGGAAGGGGTCTCAGTTTCACTGTCACTGGGGGTGGCTGGCGGCACGGGGAAGGCGGTGCATAAAAAATACAGGTATCTTGTTTTATCCAAGAGAAAGAGCTGTAACATATAGCAAGTGGCTTCTGAATCCATCGATCATACAGGATAATCCTTTCAGAGGCGTGAAATAATTATCGCGCGAGATCCACGCACATCCCCCCGCCTCCCCGCATCCTTCTCTTGCCCTTCTGAGTTATTGGTCATTCACACTTTTAAAAAATAGATAAATTTATCAAAATACCCAAGGCAAAAACAATCTTTCCATAAGCTATTTCTCAAAACTGCAAGGGGCGGGGGGGGGGGCAGCGGCGCGGGGGAAGGACACACACGAACAAACAAAACAAAACAGAAACAAGAAGTCTGCATGAAAAGCAAGCACTCAGAAGGAAATAATAGCAGCAAAGTAGTATAAATGTCGTAAGTTCACTCTGTCTCAAGTCATTGGTTATTAAAAATAACCTCCAGCCAGCATGGGCAACTGCTGATAAACTGTCTCGTGTAGCACTGGCCCCAGCCTTTCACAAAGCTGATCTGAACAGTAAATCCAGTCCATGGTTGCTGCATGAACTCATGGTCGTTGGGTCTCTGCAAGCTGTACGCCTTCTCGTAGTCAAAAGCCTTGATGGAAAAACCTGGAAACACTTTGTGAACCAGCAACGTCCTGGAGTCGGGGTTGTCCAGTGTGGCCGACTTGATGAAAATGGGGTAACTGCTGCGGTTGTACACCCACACGCCGTCCACTTCCTTGGTGAGCTGGATGCCATAGCCGATCTTGCTGCGGACCTTCTGCACCAGCTGGCTTTTGTTGTCCGAGTTGAGCTGTCCGAGGCAGAAACCATTCCCCTGAGGTAGATCATAGAAGATATCCAGGGAGGGCTCTTGGACCGAGTACAGCCGACCCACACGTGTCTTCTCTTCCCAGTATGCCACCACGCACCAGTGTGACCGATCCCCTGGCTCCTGAAGAACTTGGGAATCTACAGAACAGGAGAAAAAAAAAAAAAAGGAAGAAAAGGAGAAATTAAGCATCACCTGGGGTAGTACAACCCAAAAGCACCACAATGCTGGCAGGTCTGTGCCTGCCCACATCTTCACGATGTTCTCCATGCACACACCAACATCCATAGCACATCCACCATTTCCAAGAGCTGTATGTTAAGGCCACTATTAAGACCATCTAAATCGACTCAGGTTTGGGGGATTCCTGTGCTGCTTCAGTACCTAGCTCAGGTTGGAGTTACAGGTCCTAAATTAAATGACCAGGTCCACCTTCAGAAGCCGTTTGAGACCCACCAGCAGCACCCACAGCGCAGCCATCCCTCCCCCAAACCATCCGTAGGACCACCTTCAGTGCCATCAAGAGAGATGAGATGCTCCAGACAACTGCATCCAAACACCCTGAAAACCCTTATTTCCACCCACCAGACAATGGATCCATTTCCATAAATATCTACTGTGCACAGAGACCAAAAAAA
>VWZZ01002393.1:6934-22866 GCA_013399095.1 Psophia crepitans | reverse complement strand
AAAAAAAAAAAAAAAGCCCAGCCACACACTTTTAATTTCCTCATTTCTATGCCAGCGAGGAAAATATTTCTCCAGTTGCTGGAGGCAGCTACTAAAAATGAGCCTGAATGCATACGCCCGAAAATAGGGACCCCCGCTCCAGGGTGAAACCGGGGACGGGGGTTCCGGCAGCAGGGGGGTGGTCCCCAGTAATGCATCTGCTGAGGTGTACCTCGGTTTATGCTTCCACCTCCCCTTTCCAGTGCCTCCCAAGACTTTGTTGTGGATAACTTTATATCCTGCTGAAACCTGGCACCACGCGACGGACTGAGGGGGTACGGGATACCCTGATCCTAATAGGGTGCCCCTCACCCAAGGGTGCACCCAGCAGGGCAAGAAACACCCCCCAGGACGGCATTTCCTCCACCCAACCCAGGAGACAGAGAAATGTGGGGGGGAGGATGCCTGGGAGATAGAGGAATCTGGGGAGATGCTCCCGGATCCAGGGAGAAGGATGCTTCTGCATCCAGGGGCGAGGATGCTCCTGGATCCGTCCCCATCTCAACCGCTCATCACACCCCTGTGCTGCACCCTCCCCACCATCTGTCTGCCTGCCAGCAGGGCTCAGAGCTTGTTGGTTTTTGTTTTACAGCAGCTGAGGGAATTTTGGAGCAATAGCCATTGAACCCTGCCGAAATTCCTACAGGTTTTTATTTATTTCAACATAAAAGCAACCCTTTCAGGGGAAAGCGGGGAAAAAGAGACAACTTTTTCACCTGATACTTGTGCTTGCGTTAGCACAGACCACTTAACAAGCAGCTCGCTGCCGCTTACAAAGAGTTATTTAATTGCCAGCGCATTTTGAAAAAAAAAATAAAAAAGAAATCCCTGCCTTGGCTATGAATGAACAGACCTTTATGGAGGGCTGGAAGTTCATGAATGAATCCCACTAGATTTTTCAATGACACGGGTTGACCAGACCTAAAGGACAAGTCTTAGGTAATCTGGGAAATTATTTTCTTTTTTTTTTTTTAAAGAGCCAATGCCAGCACGCAGTATAAATAAGGGAGAGCCTCTTCCGTTTGTGGGATTCGGCTGTTGACTGGACGTCTAGTCAAAAAGCCATGAGAATATAAGGGCTGAGCTTGGATAAACAGGATCCGGCCTCCCTGCCAGCTGCCACCGAAGCTGCTTTTCACCACTGCTGGGACCCTGGCAGACCCTCCCTGCTCCCACCCACCTCTCTGATTCTGGCATCGGCTGGGAAAAGGGCTGGGAAAAGCCGGTGGCATCACTCGGGCAGCAGAGGCAGGAGAGGGGGTTGCAGGAGAGGAGGAAAAAATGATGTAGAGGTGCCTCCTATAGTGATTGAAACTTTTTTCCCCAAAAAGTTTGGCGTTTTTTTTTGTGGCAACGACCACGGAGCTGGGTAAATGAAGCAAATATATACGGATTTTGCCCCGAAACACCCAATTGGGTTCATCCCATGCAACCTGGGATGATGGTAGGGACCCCACCACCCAAATCCCACCTCCACCTGCTGCAAACTCACACAAAAACCCAGGTACTGGGAAATCTGCAGCCACATCACCCTCAACACGTCCTTGTGTGTCACAGCCCACAAATGGCTGAGAAACACTTTGGGATTCTTCTTTTGAGTTAAAAGCATCATTTCTACAAGCTCCTTGGAGCAAACACATCCCCTTCCAAATGCCTGGAAAACTCCCAGCAAACTGGGAGCGTTCCCATATTCCAGCAAACAATGATAATGTTTAATGCTATAAACATCTGCACTATTATTTCGTTATTAAGCATCCCTCCACTTGGTGCTATCATTGGTTTATTATTATTTTCCATGGTTTGCATTACAGCCTGCCTAGAGGCTCCACCAGGCTCCCCCCCCCCCAGTGCATTGTGCAAGTTTAATGTGGGGGAAAAAAAAAACCAAAACCAAAAACCTAAAAGCACCCTAAAAATAAAGCGAGTCTCAGGAATTCAGAGAATCAGTCGTATTGATCACTTAGAGTTGGTCTACAAAGAACGGCCATTCGAAGCAGAGCACAGTTCCACATGGAGAAATTAAGGCAACAGTTGGACACCCCAAAGTCACTGGGGTAATTTATTTTGGAAGTTTGGTGTGGACAGTGATGAAGACGCAATGCACCAGCAGAACCACGTTATTCAATGTCATATTCCCACTGAAAAACTGATTTTTTTCCCCCCTATTTTTTACATCTTGACTTTTACCAGCGCATCCCTTGGAGAGGAAGGGGTCCATCATTCACAAAAGCATCATCCCAGCTACTTCCCAACACACCAACCAGCACAAGAGGCTGTAAGGTTTCCCACTACCTGCCTTGACTCTTGCAAACATCAAGTCTTGACCAAAATTGCTCACTAAAAGGTCACAGCCAGGATTTCTCTAGCTTCAGGTGTGCAGGCGCTGCCTGTGGGCTTGGGGCATCGTCCTGCTCCGGGGAGAGATGCTGCAGATAACGCTGCATCCATACAGAAACCCCGGCAGATGGGACACCGGAGCAATAACCCCAAAAAATGAAAAGCTGCTGAAACCGAGGTGGTCTGGATGAAGGTGGGTATGGGAGATTCACAGCATGGAAACACCCAAATTCATCAGTAAAAGCCCCACATTTGGTTCTCCCAAGCTGCAGCAGGAGGACTCAGTCTCACATCACTTGGAAGTGGCAGAAAACTTCTGGTGTTGCTTTTCTCCTCAACACATGAACACTTCTAAGATGATGAAACCATGTCATCTGCACTTTTTCTTTCTGAGCTCTGGCAGTTTTATGAGGAGTTTGGAAAGACAAAGTTCTTTTTCATTCAGAAAGAATCAAAACATTTCAGCAAAACTGAATTTAAAACAAAATAAAACACACACAAAAAAAACCAAAACCACCAAACCAAAGCAAAAAACCGAACGCAGCTCCTGGCCAGTTTTCGGATCTCAGCCTTGTCCTGGTGCCAAGTTCATGAATGTGGAGGGGAGGTGGGCTGGGGATCTTTTGTTTGGCTTTGTTTTGTTTTGACATAGCTAAAGGTTTTCCTGTAATCAACCGACCTCTAAAGAAAACAGCAAGTTTAGCACACACTGAGCTATCTCACCCGCCAGGACTAGTCCCATCTGATCAAGTCAAGAGATATCTAAATTGTCACTGATATCTGTGATAAAACAACGCACTGCAAACGGGAACACAACTATGTTCCTGATTAGGTTTATAAATTCCTGTAATTGGATGGGATCTTTCCACAGAGATATTAGGCCTGGATACAGATTAGATCATCCAACTGCAGAAGTGTTTCAAACTACATTTTTATATTTTTTATATATATATATATTTACAGATATTTTTTTAAGAGCAGCGTTGACCCAAAGCATCTTCTCATGCTCTTCCCGAACTTCTTACCATCACAACCCCTCCTCTCCCTCACCCTTCTGTGATCCCTGGGGTTGGATTTCCCACCGAACAATTAGCAATACTAATCATAACATCATCCACCCTGAACTGCTACCAAAAGTCTCCTCATTTTCATAGAATCACAGAATGGTTTGGGTTGGAAAGGTCCTGTAAATGTCATCTAGTCCACCTCACCCCTGCCATCAGCAGGGACATCTGCAACCAGGTCGGGTTGCTGGAGTTTTGTGGTACCTGAGCACAACCTATAACCCAAAACAAATGGCTAAAGTAATGTGGATGTCCACCAACAAATCACAGCACCAAAAGGAGATTGGTCTTACGGGCCTTTCCTACAAAGACCAGAACCCAAATGTGAGCTCCTGGGGCAGCAAGGAGACCTGGAGTGGTGGTGAGATCCCAGCCTTACTTCCCAGGAGGCAGCTTTCTGCTGGAAAACGAGCAGTATGAGCACCACCGATGAGCAGATGAACCTATGGTCCTTCCTCCTTTATCTGTCAGCACACACAGAGGGCATCTGTGCTTAAAAAAAAAATTGGCTGGACTGGTGTCAGCACAACGTGTCGTCTGGCTGGGGCCACGACTGAGACCAAGCTCAGCGCGTCTCGCGGCCGGTAATCTCTCTTGGCTGACCTTAAGCGGCATTGGCGAGGCCGGGGCAGAGCCATGCCCCCCATCTTCTTCTGCTCTTTGAGTTGGGAAAGATGGAGACACAAACCCCGGAGCTTTTTATGGGTTTCTGCATGCTCTTCTTGAGGGTACTCAGGGCAGCTCGAGGACTCCAGTTGCATTTTTGCCCCTCGTGTTACTGGCAAGTGCTGTTTTAGCAGGATCTCAGGAAAAACACGCCCCTGGACTCTTAGTCGAGAAGCAAACAGGCATTACATCAAGGTGAGGAGAACACTGAGTGTGACGTGCAACCACACAGCTCATCAAAGCGAAGCACAACGGGCACCAAAAAGGGAAATTTTACTTCCTTTCTAGTCCCTTGGGCAATCTACAGGCGACTTGGGCAGGGGAACAAACAAACAAACAAAAAAAAACCCCAAGGAAAATCCTTCAAAGCCAGATTTCCAGGTATGGCTTTGCAAAAGCAAAGAAAAAAAAAAATCCAAATTAAAGGATATATCCTGCTTCAGAAAAGGGTCTTTGTCCCTTTAACGGAGTTTGTGGGCAGCCTGGAGACACCACCCACAGCAATGTTTGTCCCAAACCTTTTATATCTCCCTGCACACAAGGGCTAGACAGCTTCAGCTTCCTCACTGCCCCCCCCCCTCCCCGCCTTGCTTTTGATGGCTGGGGTGATTTCTGAAAGGCTAATATAGAGGATGGTCATGTGTTAAGCTCCTGTTCTTTGCAGAGAAAATAAACCCTCACCTACTGCAGGGATACCACTGCCCAAGGTGGCCCGTGGGGTCCCTCCACCAGGCCAACACAGGAGCCCCCAAAGAGCTGGGACAGTCAGTCACATCAACACATACTTAGGGAGCCCTTAATCTGTGGATTATTGACACAATAGACCATAACATCTCTTTAGGAGCCATTACAGCCCATCGTGTCAGTAGGTACTTATGGAGTCCTTAATCCGCGGATTGACAGGCTAGACCATAAATTTGTGTCTCTGTCTAATTAGGCAGCTCTTACTACTCAACATACACAGTAGTCATGCAGGCTAAAGAGCCTTAAGATTATTTCTTTAATTTATTAACAAGTTGTCTACCCAATCACTTAAATAGCTCCTTGCTCCTAGCAAAGTCAGTCAACCTTGCATGAAAATAGATGTCCACCTGAGTTTCCCTCCAAGACTTCAGTTTATGAAGGGCTGCTATCCAGAAGCAGAGACGTTGCCAACAGGTTTGAAACCTTGCGAGTCTGATGGGGACACGGGATGAAACTTGGCAGAAGCCATCAGGGGAAGGAGTCTGGCACTTCCTGGTATTTGTAAACAGAGTTTTGGTTCAGACTCATGTTAGTGGCGACCTACGAGCTTGGGAATGCTCTGCTCGGTCCCCTGGTGACCCAGCCAAGAACTTCCATCACCTTCACCATGGCTGGGAAAACCTCTTGTGAAATCGGGACAAAAACGAGGTCAGGTTAGATGATGGGTAGAGATGACCGTTCCCTGAGGACATCCCCTAAGCTTCCCACCTCAAATCAGTGGTACCTTGAGTCAACCTTCTCCCAGCCTGGAACCCAGCCCTCACCTTTGAGGGTTAATTCAGGGATGGGACACAAAAGCAAGAAAACAAACTGAGACAGGGTCCTGTTGCAGACCTACAAAGGGTCCTCTTGCAGACCTACAAAGCCACAAGAGCAGGCACCAGTATGGCAAATGCCAAGGCTGGCCCGGGAGGGATGTCAAAGCCTGAAAAATACAGGGTGATCAATACACACATGTGAAGGAAACCCAGCTCCCTGATGTCCCCTGAACCGAAGCACAGCAAAGAAAGAACCAAAGTTAAACTGCTGAGTTCATGGAGTCTACCAAACCAGAAATTTGATTCATAAACATCCTATTAGTCACTGCTACCGTCTAATTACGGTGATTAATCAATTACCACAGCTAAAAACGACTCAAGAAGAGAAGAACCCTTTTTTGGGACCATTTTCTTTAAAAGCCAAGCAAGGCTGCAGCTACAAGGGGGAAAAAAAATACGCAGGCACACACCAAAAATGCCTGTCTGCCTGTCTCCAGCGGTTAGAGAGGAGCCAGCTGACTCCAGTTTCCTCCATACCAGGCTTTGGGCCTCATCAGCCATGCAAATTATAGAGTACTGTGCTGTCTGAAGGCCGAATTTCGACTCAGCTCAGAGAAAAGCCTTAGAGGAAGGGTGGGGATGAAGAAGCCAGCCAAATCCATTCATAATATTTACAGTAAATGGGCCTCTTTGCTGTTGTTTAGTATACAGTCAGTCTAATTATTTTTGAAGTTTTAATTTAAAGAACTTTCTTTATCTGCCTCTCCTTCTGCACCCCTCAAAGGTGTGGGAAAACTTTTCCCTTGTTTCAAAAAAGCAGTAGGACGGGAATCCCTTCCCCAAGCTCCAGCCCGGCGGAAGGGTGGGACAAAGGGATGCCTCAAGAGCAGAGACCCTTCCAGAGGGGTGCTGCCAAGATGGGGTGCTGCCAACACCCACGGCGTTTTTAAGACACCCCCCAAGCCACCTGGATAGGCGCAAGGGCATGTGAGTCCACGTGGAAAACCCCCAGAAATCCTGGTTTTGCCACCCGTGTCCCCGCTGCTCTTCTCCAGTGCTGGTGGGGATGTACTGGGAGGACTCGCTGGCTCAGGAGGTGTTGCAGGATGCTCTACAGCCCCGCATGCCCTCCGACCTCCTCCCCTGCCTTGACAGCAACCCGGAATAATCGCGTATTAATGACAATCAGCCAAGAGGCTCCTCTAGAAAATGCAGGAAGCCCAAGCCAGCCTTCATGAGATGCTGCCACGCGACTCGTGCGACTGGTACCAGCCCCAGCTCCCAGAGATGAGCAAACACCTTCATGCTTCATCCCCAGCAGCTACCAAGACACACCTCTTCCCCACCCATACCCAACCCAGATCTCAACCAGAAACCTTCTGAGAAGGAAAAAACAGCACACAAAGGCCTCCTGACTTTCAACGACGCAAATCAGACCTGAGGATGAGCTTGCCAAAATACCTCTCCTGGCTTAGGTTGCGCTGGAGGCTCCTGTGACAGCATCCTGCCCATCACTCTTCCAGCGCAGGGATAAGCCACCGACGCGGA
This sequence comes from Psophia crepitans, assembly GCA_013399095.1. NCBI lineage: Eukaryota > Metazoa > Chordata > Aves > Gruiformes > Psophiidae > Psophia > Psophia crepitans. Next base: position 15,710 of record VWZZ01002393.1, on the reverse strand, counting down.
TGCTGAAGCCACCGGAGGCCACTGGGCCATGCCAGCCCTGGGGTCACAGCCCTCCTGAACACAGCCATCGAGCTCGGTTTTAGAGGATGAAGACCTTAAAACGCTTTTGCAATTAAAAATAAAGCTCTGCCGTTCCACGGGGGAGGTGGGGGGTGGTGTCACCTGGTACCCGTCGATGCCCCGGGGAGGGCAGGGATACAGCCCCCAGGAAAGCCGCAGCTCTCCACGGACAGCGTGTAGCTACGTGGGTTACACATTAAAAACCTTGTAAAGACCTCAATAAAAAGTGAGGCAGAGCAGTCTAGGATTTCCAAACGGATACCTAATACCCAGATGTGCGTTAGGGTTTCCCCCCCCCGCCCCCGCCAACTGCATTCCACGCACACACACAGCATCGCTGCCGCTTTCACTTCAACACGGAAAAAAAAGCACAGCACACCGACCTAAACTTCCCCCCAAAGACTGAAAACAGACGTAAATACGTTCTTCCTTCCCGCCCCCCCCCCAAAAAAGACCACCTCCCTCAGCTCCCCTTCCCAGAGCAGCATCCCTCACAGGGATGTAAACCCATGGAGAAAGCAGAGTCAGAACAAAAGTCCTTTTCACGCCCGCCGTGCCCCGCTCCGTAACAATTATGAAAACTGTTTAGCTGGGCTGGCATTTGGAGCATTTACTGCATTCCTGCCAATAAATTCCAGTCCCGGATCTGATGGAAAAGGCTCCCCCCCCTTTCCCCTCCCTCCCTTGCCTTCATTCCTCCTGGCTTTCTTTACAACCTAATACCCTGTCGACACGGGGCCAGGGCCTACTTAGGGGGAAAAAAAAACACCCAGCGCCAGACTGGAGACAGCATGCAGACTGAAAAAGTTAATCATTACTTCTGTCTGCCTTCATAATCTAATCACGCCTATTCCTAAGAGCAGGCGGCGAAGCACGCTCGTGTACAGGCAGGGTCACCGCCCAGGCACGGACGGACGCACGGACAGACAGCACCAGCGCCTGCCCAGGTAGGGGGCGAGTGAGGGACGGACGGACAGATGGATGGCGTGCGGACAAAGTTCACAAGCCTGGCCACGCATACACCCCTCCCCTCGCCTCTCACTTTGCTCTGGATTAATAACGCTCAGCAATTATAGAGAATATTACATTCATTAAGTAATTAACCCTCCCAGCGCTCCAGCAGGGTTGGCACCCCCCTTTTGCAGACGGAGACCGGCAGAGGTTTGCCCCAGGCTATAAAACGGGGCAGATCAGCTGGCAGAACCCAGATTTTAAAAAAAAAAAAAACAAACCCAAAAAGCTCCCTGTGCTCATCCCACCCCACTTTCGGTGGCAGCAGCAGAGCCACGTCCCAGGCGGGGACCACGCCACAGCCAGGGTGGCATCACCGAGAGCCAGCAGCCTCCTCCCTCAGGGACACGGCCCAGGGGATCTGGGCATCACGGAGACCCAGCAGCAGAGTCACGCAGGGAGAAAGCCCAGGGGATGAGAGCACCACCACCACCAGGCAGCACGCGCCCACACAGACACAGCCCAGGGCATCTGGGCACCCCCGAGACCCAGCACCCTCCCATGGGGGCAAGGCCCAGGGGACTTGGGGCTCGGCACTGCCGCTCACCAAACCCAGCACCAGAAAACGACCGCAGCCCGACATCTCAGGTGTGTCAAGGCTTCGTGCTCTTGACACGTGGGATACATTTTCCATGCTCGGCTGTGACAAAGAACAGGAAAACTACGGGCCTCTGCGTACGAAGATTTATGGGTTTGTTCCTTATAATGAGCTAAGAAGTCTCAGCCCGGCTTCCAAAGAAAATGAATTCATCAGTTCAAACGCAGTGATGTAACTTCAGGCTCCCAACTCCTTTTCCAAATAAAACTCCTGTTATTTGATTCCTGCTCGAAGGATGATTTTATGGAGTTATTTACTCCGTCCACTCTGCCCAGGAAGGTGCCGCCAAAGCCCAGCCACGGGAACATCGGCAGCCATCCCGCACGGGCAAGCAGCACCCCGTCTCACGACTTAACTTCTCAGCTATTTTGCTGATTTTTCTGCTTTTCTACTCAAAACCTCACCGTGCACACCAACATACAAAAAGACACAGAACCCCTCTGGTATTATTTTCCTTCACCCACCGTGGAGGGAGCTCCCCCTCGGCGCTGATGCCCAGCAATTCTTAGCGTCTATAAATTCAACCCATCGGTTTCCATCACCGAAAACTCACCGTATCCAGAGCCAACTTCACTAGTTGTAAAAGAGAATGATGTTTGAACTTTCACCACCTGCCCAACACCCATACTCCTCCAACGCACAAACAGCTCTTACTGATGCAGTTCGGGCAGCTCCACAAACAAAATCTATTCAATCTATATACACACTATAAATAATTTTATATATAAATATATATTAAATGTTTAATGAATATATTTAATATATTCAATATACATAATATATTCCATCTATATATTATATATAAATATATAGTACATTCAATATATTCAATATGTTTCTATTTAACCTACACATATATATAGAGACTGAATAGATTTTGTTGCGTACGTAATTGTACATAACCTCGCTTACTATGTGGACATATAGGTACATATTTGCTACGAGGCTTAACAGCCTGAGCAGTTGCAAGTTATTCATTTAATGGAGAAATCTGCTGTTCCACCTGCTCAGGCATTAAGGGAAAAGCTGGGAAAGCCCACAGGAACCAGGGCTTCACCCCGAAGACGGCTCGCCAAAACACAGCACCCAATCATGCATCTTACTTCATTCCCAAGGGAGGATGAGGAAGGACCACAGAGCGGAGTACCCGCCATCACACATGGAGAGGCATCACTGACAGCATCGCCAGGACCTCCTGCAACCACCCCACCAGGCATCTTCATCCCCAAAGGAGGATGAGGAAGGACAACAGAGCAGTGTACCTGCCATCGCACATGGAGGAGTACCACTGAGATCATCACCAGGACCTCCTGCAACCACCCCACCAGGCACCTTACTTCATCCCCAAGGGAGGATGAGGAAGGACCACAGAGCGGGGTATCCGCCACCACACATGGACATCACGGACAGCATCACCAGGACCTCCTGCCACCACCCCACGGTGCTTCGGCATTGCCGGCACGACCCAACGGAGGAGCTGAAGGCGGAAGGGTTTTTTATGCAGTGAGGTTAAAAGGGTAGAGAAGGGCTGAGCCAGCTCTTACAGGGTGGTGTTTTTTTTTCCCCTTGCAAGTTAAAACCAAGATAATGACACTGGGTGGGGACCAATTTGAAGGGCTGAGCAGCCAAACCAAAATTAGTCTCCCAGCCAAGAGCTTCCTAGGCCTCACAGTTTGGGGAAGGAAGCTGAGAAAAGGCATGAAGAAAAAAAAAAAGATTCCTTGGGAAGCTCGAGCGTCGCACTCAAGCAAAGGTGACCGTGCTAGTCAAATATTTTTCAAAATAATAAAAATAAAATCAAGTACTGGAGCAGCCTCCCTCAGAAGAGCAGGGCCCATGAGATGGGTTTTTTTCTCCTTTTTTCTCCTTTCTCCTCCTCCCCCGGCACTTTCTTTCCTTTCACTAATAACTATGTTTTCTTGTATTTTTTTTTTCTTGGCTCTTTCCTCATAAAAGACTGATGTAATTTCCTGTCTTGTCCCAATGTTTCCTGTTAATTAACAGGGTGAAAGTTATCATCACGTATTTAAATGGCTACCCAAAAGAAGGGTGAGGAAAAAAAAGGGAAAAATAAAAAAGAAAATAAAGAAGAAAGGGGAAAAAAGGGCCTATTTGTTAGCAATCACCACATCACATCCCCCATAGCACAAAAACCCCTGGAAAAAGCTTTATGGACTTGATGGTTCCAGCCCATCAGCAAGGACACCCCGAAGGGTGGCTCCCACAGCAGGTCTGTGCACAGGGGATGTGAACCCCCACCCCTCCCTGGATGGGGATGGAAAATCTCTGCAATGGTTGCCCAGAAAAACTCTTCTCTTGCAAGAAAAAAAAAAGAAAAAAGAAAAAAGATTAAAATAAAATAAAATAAAATAAAATAAAATAAACCAAAAAAAACGCCACAAACCTGCAAAGAAGGAGGCAGCTAGCAACACCCAAGAATTAAGTTAAAAAATAAAATAAAAAAAAACCAAACCAAGGGTCTAATCCAAAGCCAGCGGGCGGAAATCCTGCGAGACGCCAAGCTCCTTCCCTTCCCTGACCTCAGCCCCGAGCAGGATCAGGCCACTTGCTTCTCCATGCCCTCCCGTTCCTCAACAGCAGCCGTGACGAAGCCGGTACCCCGGTGGCACCGGAGCCAAGCCGGCAGCCTCAGCACGCCGATGAGGGGTGAAAACAAAGCGATTTAGGCAAAAAGCGAGGGTGGTTAGAACAGAGACGGTGCCTCAGCAGTTAATAATATCTCAGTGCTGAAAATAAACTGGAAAGGAAGCTCCTTTGTGACAGTAGGCAGGCGGCCAGACTGCGGCGTGGGTCATTCAAGCCGGCTGGGGACGGCGGTGGGGCTGGCACCCACCCGCGCCTGGCCCCGGGAGCACCCGTCACCCAGCCCATCACCCTCCGAACGCACCCGGTCAGGGTCGGGGGGGAGCTCCACACACCCCATTTTTCCCTGTGCACCCTAAAATGGGGTGTACCCCGTTTTAACCCAGCACGGAGGTTTACGGTCTTGGCCGCGGCGGTTAGAAATAGGCATCCCCCCATGCCGGCGGCGGGGAAATGCATGTGGTTAATGTTACTGGTTCCTCTAGTGTAAGTGATACCCGCTGGCAGACAGCGGGGATGGAAACGATGCAGCCCGCATCCCTGCCAGCCCGGGGCTGCTCCTCTACGAGTGTTTTTGTCCCGTCGAGTTTTAAATGTCCCCAACGATCAAGTTGCCGACGCTCATGGGGTCATCTTTTGCGAGCAGAGAGTGGTTTGGATTGACAACCAACTTCCAAAATTCACCTTCTTGTCCTCCTTCCCCCCCTAAGAAGTGCTAGGTTGTGGGGTAAAAGGTGAGTGGTCCCCATCACGGTGACCACCATGAAGGACCCGCTGGTGGTGGGGCCGTCTTCTGCATTTTATTGTCCACTGCTCTCAAGGCACCGTTTGGTTGTGAAAATCCATCGATGCCCGGAAAAATGGATTTAATGGAGCTGTACAGGGACAGACTGAAACACCCGGCATTTAATGGGGGGAGCACCTCTGCCATCGTTATATTTTAAAACCCATCCTAGAAGGCTATCTAGGAAACGATCAAAAGGCTCTAGAGCACTTAAAAGTAATTATTAAATTGGTCCTATTTGCTTGGCGGGGGGTTGAACTAGCCAAGAGCCAGGAGGAGGATGCGCCCAGTATCCCCTCAGCTGCACGGGGGCCATCCCGGCCACGTCCCGGGCGAGGGGCAGGGGTGGTGCCCCCTTGGTGATATCCCCCTTAAAAAAAAAACAAAAAACAAAAAAAACCCGACCCACAGGGCCGCAGGAGCCGGAGTGGGTGGCCAAGCCAAGAGCCCCGGGGTCGGTGCCAAGCGCCGGCTCCCTCCTCCCCGCCGGCCACGGTCAGATGATGTGCGAGGCGAGCCGGGAGGCTCCTAGTCTGGCAGGCAGCCTGCTTTGCTCCAGAGGCTCCAGTGCTGTCATCTTGGCGTTAACCCCTGATAACCTTGTCCTTTCCAGGACTGGATGGTGTTTTTTAGGTAAGCAAGGGGGGGGGGTTCATGTCTCCAGTGAAGCTGGGAAGGAAAGGGTGCAATGCCCTGCGGTGCTCAAAGCAAATAAAAAAATATTAAAAGGAGGTATGCTCAAAAATAAACCAAGAATAAGTGACTTTAAAAAAAAAAAAAAAAATTCCCAAGCAATTGTTTATCCCTGGGACAAATATACAATCCTAGTTCCACAGGAAGATGTCTCAATTTCAGATTATAATAGGATGCCAATTTGTAAATAAAGGCATTTCACAGGAGGTTATAAACTCTGTACGAGAGGGAGGTGGAANGGGGGGGGGAGATGGGGAGCTGCTTCAGGGGGCAAATATTTCTGGATTTGGACAAGGTGCTTCTTCCCTGGCGAGCAGATACCAGGGGGGCCCAGAGGCATAGTGAAACATTCCCGGCCTGCCCGCGATTTCGGAACGAAATGTCACTCAGCCAAGCGGTCCCTTAAACCAGACCAGGTCCCACCACTGGGAAGAGCCTGGGTAGGGAGCAACACTGATGCTCCTCCAGCCTCCGGAGGTCTTTTCCCATCTTTTCGGTGCAGAGGAGTCAGGAGGGAGAGACTGAGGCTGTGCTTGTCCTGGAAGAGCCCTGTGGGTCTCCCAGCCTCAAGGGTTGCACAGCTTTGGTCCCGCACCCACCAGGCACCATCATTTGATATCCACCTCCTACAGAAGACTCTGGGGCAGTTCTAGAGTCAGGGTAAATCAACAGGATTGGGCTGAAATCTGTGTAGAAGCTTCAGATTTGGTATTTTACAAATAACGCCTATAAATAAAAAAGCAGCGGAGGTGGTGTGGACACAAGAGAGCTCATCTTGCTTTCCCGCTGTGATGGGCTTCTGGGAGAGCTATGCTTTACCAGAAGATCCAGCACCCTGTCCCGCAGGAGAGCCACCTTCTCGCCCATCACCTTCCACCAGCCAGCAGCCGTGAGCTCCACATGTCGCACCCAGACCAAGAAGAAGATGTCCGGGGCTGGGTAGAGAGCACCCCATGGAGACCCAGCACCAACACCATCAAGCATCATCAGCTCACTCCCACCCTCAGAGCAGAGCTCCTCCGTGGGTCACACAGGAATTCAGCTCCCACTGACCAGATGCCACTAGACCACGAGCCGGCCACCTCCAGGCTCTCCAAACACGGTTTTGCTTGTTTGAAAGAAGAGTCATAACCAAACACATCTGCTGGGAACGAGTCAGCTCAAAATACAGGAAAAACCACCCTCCATCTCCTATTTACGGAAATTATTTTTATTTCCAACGAGATATTTCTGCTCTCCTTTAACCACATTGAGGATACAAAGGATCTGGACTGATAATACCTAAGCACAACCATTTCGGTGGGAGACACTGTGAGTGAGGAGTCCTGACCTACCCAGAGTGACCACTGATTTAAATAAAGATGTAAGAAAACAAATAAAGGCAATAATATGGAAGTGAGAACCAGTGACTCTGGGGGAGCAAGGGGTGCATCAGCCAGAGAACGGGACGGCTGGGGAAGAGACAAGCAGAGGTGGGATGAGAAGAGGACATCAGCACGGCATGAACACTACCCAGTTTTGCGTTCCTGGGCCAGTAAGAACAGAAAGTGGAGGGAAAGAGCAGCTCAGATTGGGTATCGCAAGGGGGAAACAATCCCCATACATGCCCCCCTGGCCGCAACGCTACCCGTCCTACGTCCTCCAGCGCCTCTGGTATCCATCAATGAAACTGCCTTCACCCTCCAGAAGGAAACTGTGACTCTGGCAGTGGCCAGACCTGAGACTTCTTATCATCAAAGGATCCTCCCGGAGAGCTGCACGGGCACTCACTGCCATGCCCTTTTTAGTGCTCCTCTCGCCATCACTCTCTCAACCGCCCCCCGCGTCGTTTTCCTGCCAGAGTGGCTGTGAACCCCATGCTGGCCCCAGTGCCGAGAGCCATCAGCCTCAGTAAATCCTGCCTCTCCAGCTTCCAGACATTAGGGCAGGTCTACCGACTTTGAACGGCACTACTACACCAGCACCCACTGCCCATCACTGCTATAGGAACGCATCACCACCATGCACCCATGAGGTCTTCTTCCTCAGATTTTTCCAAATCTACCAAAATTGCGTGGGTTTTTTTCTTTTTCTTTTCTTAAAGCTGTCTTTTCATCAAGAAGCTGCAAATCCAGCCCAGACAGCCTTGGTCTGGAGGGGATGAGGGATGCTAGATCCTCCACCCAGCATCACCAATCGCCATCTGCCCAAACTCAGATAAGACCAAGCCAAAGCACTCCCCACGTACCCTGCCAATAACTCATTAAAGCCCTCTTCAAATACACTCTTCTGCGCACCAAAATATGCAAGGGGGAGGTAGAAAAAAGGAGGAGAAAGTGAGCTTTGGAGGATTGCTGCAAAGCCCGTTTATTTTCCTTTCCTGACTGGGTCTCTCCAGTTGGGAATTTTCAGCGCAGCACTTCTGCGCGCGGAAGGGAGATGCCAGTAAATCAGAGCAAATTCAAAACAAATGCTCTTTCATGTGGAGGCATTCGGCTTTGTTTCAGGGCTTGGGTAGCTAACCGTATCCCTTCATGAGTCAACTCTCCTATCAGCTCCTCATTAAACTAAATGGCTACAATTACATTTGGGGAGGAAAAAAGAGCGGTTAATGATCATAAAAGGTTCTGTTTCCAGGCTTTGCGGGGAGGGGGGGGGTGGTCTTTGATAAGGAAGACCGAAAAAAAAATCCAATTCAATGAAATAATAAAAAAATAATAGAATAGTTTTTTTAAATGCATTTCCAGGGGGGGAAGCGCTTTCTTTTGGGGAGGCGGCTCTATCAGGAGCTGGGGCTCCCCTTCCCGCGGCCCTTCGGGAGGCACCAGGAACGAGCCGTGTTATTTCCTGCAGCCCAAGCCCCCACCTCCTGCCTTCCCTTCGGGAGCAGAGCAGCCAGACGAGATGTTATCAATAGGCTGAACCTTACAGAAAGCCCCCTTTTAAAAGCGAGTACTTCCTCTGCTTATTTCATGTGGTATCCTGTGGAACTGAACTCTCTCCTACCCTCCGCAATGGGTGTATTTCAGGAGGAAAAAGGAAAAAAA
>VWZZ01002391.1:223521-238083 GCA_013399095.1 Psophia crepitans | reverse complement strand
CCCCCCCGAAAAAAAACCCAAAACAAAGCAACATTAACTATAGCCTTGTTCCGGTACCAGAATAGCACTGCTGAGGCTTGTGGGGGTAAATTCGTATTTGGAATGAAAGTACTGCTAAAGGATTTAGGCTGAAGTATCCCTCATAATGCTTTTAGTAAGACACAGAAATGCTATTACAATGTAAGATTTGCTCATTAAATACCAGATTGTTGACACTGTACCTTCACTTCCATGAAAAGGAGATCAAAGCTAAAATTGCTAAACAGAGAAATTGTGAATTTCAGTTAAATTTAAATTTATCATTTATTTAAACTTGCTTAAGAGAGTTACTGATTTGTGAAGACTGGCAAGAAAATAGGTTTTTTCCCTGGACAGACAGGATGGACAAGAGAAGTAAAAATATTTTTAATGAGGGTTAGAATAAAAACCTGACTTTTAAAAAGCTCTAATTTTTCTGAAACTAGGAAAAAATACTTGCAGGCCCACATGAATCAATGTGTTTACGCAGCTTTCAAAGACAGGCCTTCACTTAGGGATTTTAGTATTCTTAACGATGGTTTGCAGACCATGCTTGATGTCACAACCCATGGCACATCCAACCACCACTCGGTTCTTCCCGACTGCATACAGGGTGTGCAGTTACACCCCAAGTTACACTGAATGTGCCCCTAGTTTGACCAGTAACTGGGGTCTCCGGAGTGAACGAGGGTCTCATGATAAGTCAGCGGAGGCTGAGTATCCCTACACAGAGAACGTAGAGCTGTCATTTGGTTGCATTTTATATTCTCTTTATAGAAGTCCACGTTAACTGTGCAAGGTCCCGTGGAATTAAGCTTTAATAAAATCAGTTCGTTTCTGTAGAAGTCAGTGGCTGTAACTCATTAGCATCAATGAAGCGATGCTAAGGATCATTCTGAACACAGTTGTGTTTACATTGATTTAATGGGAAGCCAAATGGGTTCTGAATGAAGCCCTAAAAATTGCAGACACTGTTCAATCCCAACATTTTGCCTTTCAAATATAACTCATCCATAACTTTCCGATGAGCGTTTCACTACAAGGAAAATCCAAAGTCAGTTACAAGCTAGTTTTGTGATACTCTTACAAAATTAATGTCGTTTCTCCAGATTTCAAAATAAACCAGTTACAATTAAGGCTTAGGATTCTCTTATTTCTAACATAATAATTCTCCAAGATACACATCTCAGAGTTCACCAAGCACTCAAACAAAATAATCCTGAAATGACCTATTGCTCGTAACAATTTCAGGCAGAATACCTTCACCTGTTAAAATGTACGTGCCAGCCACACTGTCATTTCTGCCAGAGATGTGCTGACATGTGAAAAAGTGCACACAAAATAATTTTAAAATTCCAACACAGTATGTACCTTCCCCTTGTCGCTTCTGAGGTAACACACAACACATTTTCCAAGTTGCTAAAAATAAAAATTGGCATACTTACCAGTTATTGTAAAGGTCAATACAGTATTTGCTGGTTTGAAGCGATGGGCACATGAAGCAGTGGTAGTGCCAGCATCAAGGTTTGTACAAAATGCATGAGTAAGCAAATGATATTATGAAGCAAAGGTATAAAAGTATGATTTCATTTAGCAATTACCTGTCTGACAAGGTTAACATCTAATGGACCTGTTAATGTAAAATTAAAGTGACACGTACCTCACACTGGCTTCTTTAAATTATTTATCACCGCTTGACCTGAGCTGTTTCAGCATTTGTAGCCAGTTGAGATTTCCAATAAACCAATTTTTCACTGTACAGCAAGTCCCCAGTGTCTCCCTTGTCACAATGATACAATTTGTTAAATTAATAAATGCATGCTAACTTCAGTCATCTCTCTGGGATTAATTTGTTCCAAGGCTTATAGTATGAACCTCCCTTGTTTTTGTCAGGTTAAGTTTTAGTATGTGCTCTTACTGCACCTTCTGTTTCGGTGGCACAATGAGTGCTGTACTTTTCCTTTTAAAGCAGGTTGTGCATGGCAGTGTCACCAGTCTATCTTCTTGCAAAGTTGCAATTCATTATGAGGCTTGTTAATTTTCACTTCTCCTGCTTGCCATTCTTTTTCTGGATGTAATAACTTCATTAAACCTCTGACCTCCTTTTATTTCCTTTAGTCAGACAATACAGAAGCAATCTTTTCAGTCAATGTCTCGTATGTGCCAGTCCACATGCAGTGGCTTCTGCACGGCATTCCTTACTCTTTGCTGCTTGTTTGCCTCATGAAAGAAAGGATCAGCGATGTTCTGCTTTGAATATTCATAATTCCGTTTGTGTAAGATGCTGTCCTAGGACATTCAGAGCATTTTCCAGCATTCCACTCATTTTTCTTTTGTTTAAAACCATATAACTGCTCATAGAAATATTACAGTATCGATTTTTTTTTTTTAGCTACTATCGTTGGGAAGATAGTTTTCCAAAAAAAGGAACATTTCTGAAAACTTTGAGCTATGCTTTTTAGATCAATACCAAAACTAGTTATTTATAGGTAGATCTCCTTTCTACCACATAAACTGAGTCATCTTTTGCTCTTGCAGCTAGATTCACAGCGCATATCTGTGCCAGCAAATGAAACACTGCCTGGGGTCATTCCCGGGCTTTGCAACGTGGACCTCTAGCAGAGCAAAGAATGAAAAAATGCTGTAACCAGATTTTTGCACGGGCCAACTAGCACTCTCCCTAACAACTCCTGGACGTGGTTTGGGAGTCAAACCATTCCAAGAAATCATTTCCAACCAGCACTCAGTGACCAAGATTACAGCTGCAGTGTAGGTCAGACCACTCCATGCTAACCAAGAAAGTTCCTGAATGTGTTTAACTTACTAATGTAGACAACACCACTGAGCATTTGCAGGTTTTAATTTAAAGAAGAAAAAAAATTGTGTTCTCCTTTGCCTTCTTGTACTGTGGCATAGCAAAGTGGCAGGACTAAACTGAGGCTGCAGTTCCAGTACGTTTGCTAGCAAAGAGAATCTCTGGCATGTAGGACCACGTATGGGGCTCACTGGAGTTCACTGTCTTGAGAATTGGGTGGCACTAGGGAGAAGCAACAGCGAGTCTTGCTGGCACCCAGCTAGAATCAGAACAGTAGCAAGGGAGACGTGAGGCGTGATCAGTGGCTGCAAATTAGCCAAAGAGCCTGCGGCTGCTGCGGCGGTTGAAAAGGAGTGTGCGGCCTCACTGTACGGCCAGGTAGAGTTGGTGAGTGGGAAGATGCTTTGAGTGGAGTTACAAATATTCCAGTTATTGCAGGCTGCAGTATCAAACGACTAGCAGCAAATGCTGGTCCTGCATCAAAGAAAGAAGGCACAGGGTATGAAATGCAGGGTGGTTTTTTGGTAATCCCAAAGAAATTAGACATAGGGCGGTTTGTGTACGCTCTGTACAACTGGAATCAGCAACATGAAGACAGCCTGAGGAAAGCATTTAGCTGGACAGACACGGCAAACTGCTCTCCTGTTTCTGCTCTGTGCACAGAAAAACTTAGCCCTACTTACATACATTCCTTCCAGCCCTCAGCCTGCTGAATCCTGCAATATTTAGGATGCAAACTCTAAGGTGTAGAGCAGGACTTATTACAGATCAAAGGTATGCCATCTGTACCACGTCTACATTTATTTTTCCAGATTTGGGTACAATTAGCAATGCTACAGACTCACTCACTGCCAATCATCTGAAGGATGCTACTGCATTTGCATACGGTCTTTTGTTCTTTCCCAGTAGAGTCTAACAGAATGCGATAAACCTCCTTGTTTAAAGATTAAGGTGTCCAAGTCAACGCCCAAGTTCCCAGACGGTAACTTCCTCCCAGGAATTGGCTCCAATCAGGGAGATCAATGCAGAGAGAGATATCTCTCTTCTGAAACTGCTATGTGCTTCCTTCTGCCTAGCAAAAGCTAATAGATATCCGTATCAGCATTCCTCCCAAGACCCCGAAACTTATACAGTAACGTATAGGAGTTGCAAGACTGTATAACACTGCCACCTGGTGATATGCATCATAGCAATATTTTCTTCCTCCTAGCATCACAAAAAAACCTTCTGCTTCCTTTCAGGAGATCTTTATCTCCAAGACCCCATCAAACATAACTTACTCCACTAGCAGTTTATCTTGAGCACTTCTGCTTGTGTCCAGAAGCCAAATTACTAAGGTTTTCAAAGTTGTTCAGGCCATATCTTGTCTTTTCCTTCAGGACTGACTTTTAGATGTGCTACGGATAGACATGGTCTGACTTGATCCAAATCCCCATCACAACTTCGTATGAAGTCTAGAAACCTTAGTGTCTTCTGAGAAATAAATCTGAATTAATATTAGAAATGACCCACTAGGCCTCCCCTCCTTCCATTTTTTTGTTCATCTTTCCAACCTTTGGGATGTGACATGAAAGAAACAAAAATGAAAACAAAAAGCAAAAACAAAATCAAGAAAAAGCCCCAAGAGCAACAACAACAAAAAATCTTCCAAGAAGTTTCCCTCTCCAAGACGGAAAAAATGATTTCTGTAGTATTTGATCTCAGACTCTTTCATCTCTTTCATCTGATCTCTGTGGGATATAGATGGAAAATGGAGAAAAACGTTGCAAATGGTAGATCACGTTCAACTTCTAGCACCCCTATCTGGCTTTCACAGCTGTCCACAAATCTGAACCTTCTTTTATAGCTGACCTCCAACTCCTTGCTGAAAATCACAGGAAGTTCAGAACCGCTATTGCTTTACGGGTTGCCGCTGTTTCTCACTAGACCTTTCTTGGATTCATTTCAGCAAGCTGACCTGGACACTTTGAAGTTTGAATTCAAGAACCACACCTTTTTTATGTGCTGCTACAGGAGTTTTTAGAACAAATCAGTCCTTTCTGAGAAGGACTCCATCTCTTGTTTGGGGAATTTTATTAACTCTTTCTTACTCACCTATCATTCTAAAAGCACCTAAAGACACATAATCACATACTCTTCCATAATGTATAGCCAGAGAAAGACTTAATTTTGTCTTTTTGTGTATTCATTAAGTGTATTAATGGTAATGTTTATTCGCTAAATTATCCTCCCAAGATCAGTGAAATGCTATCCTGTCATCAGTTAAAAGTTCAGTTGGACTTCTGGAAAATGCTGAGAGGAATTCAGGTTTAATTATGAAGAGATGTAAGTCCTTTCACAGCTGTAGCTGCAGTGGAATTACCCCTATTACCTCAAATCTGGCTGACCTACAAAAGCTACAGTGCAGAAAAGTCACTGGTTTGAAGTCTTGGTTTGAGACATCTGCCTCCAGCACTAATTTATGTCATCACCTTGGATTAAAGTGTGCTAGGAACTTTGATTACCATAAGAACTGGGAATTTTAACCTGTAATGGCAAATTGTGGCAGCAAACATGAAGACAAGTATAGTTCCCCTAACCCTCAATGGAGGAAAGGATCTGTTGGCCTTGCACTCTGTCTGCAACAGAGCGACAAGTTGTTTTGGTAAGAAATACGAGAGAGAAGAAAAATTGTTCAACACTGTGACAGGTTTGAGATGAACAGACTGTAAATTCAGAGGGAGAATTGAGGTGAAGATTGCTTGAATGTTTGTTCGGATTAAGAATCGGCAAAAGATGAGGAAATAATTCTCCGGCTGGCAGAAAAGGAGATCAAAGTACACGATGGTCAAAGCAGCTTGTTTGGACAAGGGCTCTAAGGGCACCTGAAGCTGAAGTGGTTTAGTGAGGAGAAGCGTGTACCTACAAAGTACCAACACTGCACATCATTTTGTGGAAAAGAAAGCTGAAACAGAGTAAGAACTACACTGGTAAGAGAAAACAGAGGTGACCTACAGCAGTGTGGTCATGTTGGGGCCTGCAGACCACTGATGGTGAGTGAAATATCAGAATTTGATCTGTAAAACAATTACTAGCCCTGCACACTCATTCGTGGCTATATGCAAGTATAACTGGGAATTAACAGCCATGAAAGTATTTGTAATTGAGGTTTTTGATTCTAACATAACAATTAATATGCTGTAAAGCCATTTTATTTAAATACAGATGCTTTTAACATAATTATCATTCCCTCTCCCAACTGCTAAGAAATAGTAGGATACAAGTTGTTCAGAAATTTATAATTGCATTCCTTTATTAAAAGTGTTTGAGAACCCAAGGCTCTCAAACCTGGAGAAGATGGGAGCTTATGCTTTCTTTTGAAAGGACTTTTAGAAAGTCTCTTTTGGAAAAGTTTGCTGGGGCCTCTAGCACGCAGGATTTAAATTTTCATTCTTTAGTATCACAAAGTAGACCTATCATTTAATCTTAATCCTTTCAGGAGGCCTAAGTATATCACCCTTATATAATATAGTAAATTGTTCAGGATAAGATGAGAGATGGTGATCAAAATTATAGTATGAACAGCAGTTTACCCAACGTGAGTAACCGGTACAGGCAGCATATGTCTGATTAAACTTCAGTTAATCTAGGAAGTCATGATCAAGGAATAGTGCAAAACAGAAATAAGGCTGAGTTCTTCAGTCAGAAACCTAGCTTTATTAAAAACTAATAGATAAACATAATTTTCCCTTAGCTTAAGATGAGATATTAGCTATATGTGATTACAATACATACCTGTGTATAATCTTTGAAGTTAGCCAAATATCTGCCTAGATGCACGACCGTTTTATTTTAGGGACAAAGCTATTAAAAACACTATGCATCTCCATAGCATCCATCTAGCATTAATCCTGTTGCCTTCTTTTTCTTCTTGCGTCTTCAGTGTCCCACAGCCTGGACTGCACATCACTGCTGCACCAGCACTGGGGAGGGGTGAAAAAGTCAGCACAGCATGTCCCACAGGCTCTTACCTCACCATTGCGGGAAGCTTGCACAGCTGGGAATCCCTCTGTCAACGGAAGGACACAGGAGCTACCATTAGCAGAAGCTAGCACATTGGGGGTTAAACAATTTGCATTTCGTTAATAACACTTCATTTTTGCCCTCAAAGTTTATCTACATTAAAATATTCTAAATGTAGTGTGTTTCTGTAAGTCTAATTATATGCAGCATGTGAAAACATATTTGATAATCACATTGCTAATTATGCGCAATCACTTCAATACACAGGTGCAAAGCTCCAGAAATATGCATATTGAAATCTCTTCACATACAGATATAAACCACAACTTCGCAGTTACTTAAGGGTTCGGTGGCCCGTTATTTCTCTGGGACTGTACTTCCTTGGATTTTGAAGTGGCTAGTGCCGTAGGAACCAAAGAAAGATGCTTGGCTAATAAAAACCTTGGGTTGAATTTATATGTGTGTGTTCCAGTGCTAAAAAAAAAAAATTAATTCCTGACTTTTCCACAGTTTATGAACATTTTAAAGTATATATTTTATAGTTTATTGACAGATACATCATGCTGACCTCAAAGATGTGGGAATCATAATTTTAAATTTTCTTCTGGGAGCTTTAATTCTCACAGTGTTCCTTTAGTATATATTTGCCTGGAATATGATAGATATGTGCAAGTGAATGTGTCTTTTTCAGTTTGGATTAAACTTAAGGGACCTTCTTAATAGTTTCATAATAGACGGTAATAAAAGACTTGAGCAATAAATCAATTTTCATTATATGTGCAATAGCTTGTGGCTGCACTTTTTGCTTCTCTTTCATTTATGTGTAATTGCTATTTTTTTACATTGATTTTTAAAGCTGTCTTCACAATGGGTTGTAATTAGCTTTGTGTATAAATCATAAAAATAAAGAATTTTATATACTCAGATTAACGGAAAAGGACATAAAATGTTAATTTGCATCATTCAAAAGTAATACTTCTATGTTCCCTCTAAAGATATTCAGCATAAATTATTGGAAGGAATACCTTCAGATGACTTGTCTGTAAATATTCTTTTTCACATTTGGGAAGTGAGCGGAAATGAGCCCTGACAGCTGAGAAACCTATCAACTAGTTTGCTACTAACATTACCAAAATGATAGACCGATGAGAAGGGGCATAGCAAAATTTGAAAAGCAGCCTTGGAATTTGTTCCACTGGAAACAAATCGATTGCATTTCACACAATAAAGCAGCATGACTTGTTCTGTTTCGCTTTAGCTACACAAAGCTTTAATTAAAATAAATCACACTTAAGACTCACAGAATAGTTTAGGTTGGTAGAGCGTGCTGGAGGGCATCTTGTCCTTCTTGTGCATAAAGCAGGACCAGCTTCAGTGTCACCTCAGGTTCCTCAGTACTTTGTCCAGTCAAAAGTCACAGCCACACAAACGACACGGTGTAATCCTAAGTGCGGCCACTCTCTGAAATTAGAAGCTGGAAATTAGAACAACATGATGCAGAGAGGAGCATCCTTTTAAGAAGTGTGTTATATTTTTCTGTCCTGCATTAGAGGCACGCTAGCAAGAGAGTCAGTGGGAAGTGATGGATACTGTTCCCAAAGACACAAGATTTCTCCTGCTGCCTGCTCAGCCACTGCTCCCTGCACAGCTGGGGACAAGGAGTTAGTGCAGAAGTTACCTCTTTAGGAGCATGTGCCTCCTTGCGTGACAGCAGTTCCTCACTCCTGACAAGTCCCTAATTCAGCCTGAACCAGGAGCTGCTGCGTGGAACAGCCCTCCCTCCCAACATATGGGTCCACTGGTGGACGGATGGTGCCATCTATGCACAAAGCTGCACAGGTGAAAATAAAATTGCAATTCAGATCTGGTTTAAAAGGGATAGAAGAGTTTCTTCCAGGAAAAACTACACTTGGCTTTAAGTAGACCGCATGTAATGATCCTGCAGTCCTCACTTCTGTCAAAGGCGACTTGGCTGAGTGCGCATTCAGGGCTCACTGGCTAATTTTGCACCTTATGTTTCCTAAGGTATCTCAGAAAGGATTCAGAACTCAGCTCACTGATCTGACTAAAAAGGAAAAATCACTGATATACTTTGTTGCAGAGGTATTTTATCTTTATATTTTCCACCTTGCATGCAACAACAGCTCCTTTTGATTCACACAATAGGCCTACAAGTCAAATCCTACCCCCCTGTTTTGGGAAATACAGTGTATTTTCTCAGTGAATGCACCTGGACCCTCACACTCAAGTCTTTTCTGATGCTCTTGTTGCACTGTGTAGCCAGAATTGTCCTGAGACACTACGCTGCACACATCAGCTTATGAATTAATGTAAAAATACTCAACTTAGTATTTTTCATTTTAAAATCTTCTGTCTACTGATTTATTTACAAATCTATCTAAACTCCCAAACATTCACATTTGAGAAAATATGTCTAAAATACAAGTATGTGGCCATTATTTGAATCATTAACAATGGTGATTTAATAGCCTTATTGTACACTTTAGGGTAATTTTTCTAACACCTGTGTACCACCTGCATTCCTTTCACTGAGTATGTAGACTCACAAGTTGCAATTCGAGAAAGAGGGAAAAATAGTCTTTTTTTCAACACCTGAGAACCTCACAGGGCTCTGTAAATAAGAAAATACTTATGAGAGCAGGGTTGTTAGCTGGTATCAGAAGTGCCAACTCATGCTACATGATGAGCTTGATCCACTAGCCAAGATTTTGCATAGTCAGGCTCAGAAAAACCTGCTCAGTTAAAGATGAGCCCTATTTTTATCCGCCGGTACAGTTAGTTGGTCAGACTCGGCGTGGCAGGAGCCAGTACTGTCCAGAAATCAATACAACCACACTGTCCTGCTGGCAGAACAGGGGTATTGCTCAGGAACCTGAACTGGTGTATCCGAAGGGAGCTGCAGTCCCCGTTAGAGCCAAACTTTCCTGTTTCCGCTACCCAGTACAGTACATTACAAAGCAAAACATTGCATCAGTTTTGGTTTTTAGGAAAAGTTTGAAAGAGAAGCATGCTGTAAGAGAGCCGTTAACTGTCCCTGCAGCTGCACGTGGAGGCATAGCAGAGCCGCAGAAATGGTGATTGCCAGAAAATTGCCACTGAGCAGCTTCTCTGAGCTGTTGACACCAGGCTTATGTTACTTCTACATCAGTTCTTCTTTCACTTGCTCGCCCCGTAAATCAAAATGAAGAGTCAGAAGCCTATAAAATACATTTTGCATTATTACATAATAAAACTATATTGAGATATGCTAATCAAATCATGCAGGTTGGTCTTTATTTTCAATGGAATGGATGAAGAGCACCCTTAATCTCTTCAGGGGAACACCTCAAATGCCTGACATAAGAGTTGACATCGACAGGTTCTGAAGAGATCAGCCTCCAGGCTCACAGCAAGAGGCTGCCAGCCGTTGCTGCTCAGGAGGCTGTCAGTTAAAAAAACAGATAACAGGTATATCTTTTGACTTGTGTTTGACATTTACATTACATTAAGTTAGGGAGAAAGGGAGCCTTTCAGCTTGAAAATTGTTTTCAATCCATTAAAAGAAAAAGTTTTATTTTCAGCTAACTGAATATGCTGATGCTCAACTTACTTTCACTTATTGCTACTGTTTCTGTTCAATAGACATAGCTTACTGTGACTTACACTATAAAACATTTGCATCTTACTGAGAAGTCTTCATTAATCACTTCCTCTATCCACACTGAAACAGCTACGATAATCAATTCTTATTTTCACAGCTGCGATATGACTAATTTTAAAATTTTGCTGTAATTGTTTTTCTGTTCTGCTGAAAAACAGAGAACTAAAGGGTTTTCTCACAAACACATGGAATGTACATACAAGAATGGCCAAGTGTTACTTGGAACACTTAGTTACATAAAATTCTGCTGTAGAAATGAAGATTAAGTCTGCTCTCCATCTTCTAGGCTTGCACACTGCTGAAAAGATTAAAATCTGCCTTTGTCCAAATATAAAGAAACAGACTTTCGAGAAGTGTGTATTGGCTCTTTGTGCCTAGAATGTAGCTAAGGTACCAAAGCAAAGGTAAGATGGATAAACATGTAAAAGCTTTTATAAGGAAGGTAATGGATTTCCTTCCAAGGAGCAATCTTAAGCAATGAATCAGGTTGCCCAGAGAGGTTGTGCAGGTGCCATCCTTGGATTTTTTCAAGACCTGACTGGACCTCAGAGCTGACCCTGCTCTGACCAGCAGGCTGGACCGGGAGACCTCCTGAGGTCCCTTCCTACTTAATTTGGCCTATCTACGATCCTAAATTTTAGGCACCTAATACAACAGTAACCCTAAATGGGAGAGAGATGTGTCTTGCCAGGGAGATTCTTTAAGAGATCTCTGACTTTAAGGAGAAAGGATCTTCCCTCAAGAGAAAAAACGGACCAACTATTTTCTGCAGTTCACCACAGACTAATTATCTGACGTTTGATTCAGAGCTACCACTATTTTGCCACTGAATTCAAAGCTAGTTGTATTTCCATAACCAGTGCCAACAAATTTTATTTATCTTTTTGCATGGGAAATCATAAATTGTCACAGCTCAAGACGAAACAAGTACAAGCTGTTAAGAATTCATATTTAAGCAACAATAGCAGCCTCTTCGATATTAAACAAAATGTAACATGGCAAGTTTATATAGAAAAGCAATTGATAGATTAGGGTAAGATAGATGCATCCATCATCACAAATACATAGTATCACATAGAGTTATGAAAAATGCATGGTAAATATATATACATGGGAAACATGCTTAGTAAATTTCAGGTTTGGCTGAAGAAAAAGCAAAAAGCAACTTGTTAGTAACTTCTTTAACAACAGGAGGATTGTTGGGGTTTTTTTGATAGATGGTCCAATATATAACAGCTATAGCCTATCCTGTGCTGAACAAGTGTGGTGTGAGTTCTACGAAGTCCATCAAAATGCATTTTGAACTTTGCTAGAGAGTGCTGGAAGTGTCTTTTATCAGCTTGTTGCATGTGGTTTTACTGTCTATGGATGCAAGAGTGTGGCCACACACACAAGTTATTAGCACAGAAACACAAGGGGCCCAAACATGCTAATCCGTACAGTACCATGTCATCCCAGTAGAAGCAGCAGCAGCAGCTCCTGAACTGTTAACACGAAAGAAAAAATCTGCTCAGACAGTATAGCATAGTCTTTCCTATATAAAAGATGCTGAATTTTGTTATTTCTAATGGCCTCAGACATGAACCAATAAAAATACTCCTGTGCTTTTAATTAGTTCTACAGCAGTACATGAAGGCTGCACTGCCAGTCTTCGGAAGAGTTAACTTAAATCAACTGATTTACATTAAAGTTGGCATCACTGATGCCAGTGGTACCTGAAAATTGTCTGAGGCCTTCTAGCAGCACCGATTCACAGGCATAATTTAAAAAAACCAAAACAAACAGAAAGGCCCAAGACTGAATTTACATATGAATGACCCTCAGGGATTCACAGATTCAGAAACTGGTAGGGATTGGAAGGGGCCTCTGGAGACCATCTAGTCCAATCCCCCTGCTAAAGCAGGATCACCAAGAGCAGGTTGCACAGGATCACATCCAGGCAGGTTTTGAATATCTCCAGAGCAAGAGACTCCACAACCTCTCTGGGCAGCCTGTGCCAGTGCTCTGTCACCCTCACAGTGAAGAAGTTTTTCCTCATATTCAGGTGGAACTTCCTGTGTTTCAGTTTGTGCCCATTGCCCCTTGTCCTGTCACTGGGCACCGCTGCACAGAGTCTGGCCTCTGCCTCTAGACATCCGCCCTTTAGATATTTATAAGCATTGATGAGATCCCCTCTGTGTCTTCTCTTCTCCAGGCTAAACAGACCCAGCTCTGTCAGCCTTTCCTCATACGAGAGCTGCTCCAGCCTCCTCATCATCTTGATCTTTGCTGCACTCTTTCCAGTAGTTCCCTGTCTTTATCAATTTCAGATGATTAAGACCTAGCAGCATGTACACACAGGCATTTTGTTTGGGCAGAGTTTCTGTACCGTAGTTTCAGAACACCTTGCAAACATACTCCTTTTGTTTATACATATAATGTTATATTGACTGTTCTGAGCACAAACTAAACTACACACACTCCATAGCCTGGTCCCTAGACTAAGGTCCTAACTGGCTCCTGCCATCCACACAGCAGCTTTAAACAGTCAGGAGGTGATTATTACAAAATAAATTAAGATGCATGCAGCAGTGAAGTGTTCTAGATTCAGCTTCAAGTTTCATAGGTCACATTTTGGAAGAGGCAATACTCTCTAGTTGTAATACAGCTGGAGGATTCTTCCCCAAATACAGTAGTCAGAGCTGCTCCATATTCACATCCCACAAACCTGCTCTAGCACCTGCACCAGCTCTTTTAGCTTTGCTACACAGCTGGGGAGAAATTGAGGCAGTTTTGATGAGGAAATGGAACAATTAGTGAGATTTTAAAAAGATGGAAAAGAAACTGGAGACCAGTAGGCTGAAAGTTGTAAGTAAGGTAAGCTTGAAAATAGGGACGCAGTTCAAAAGACTGTACCTCAGTTCTTCCAATGAAGCTCATTTATTGAGGAAAAAAATTACATTAGTAGCAAACAGAAACTAGTTTGAAAAACCTTCACTTTGAAGAGAAAAAGAAATGAAGTACTTCCACCTTCCTGTAGGCATTACATATATCATAGAAACATAGAAGATCCTGAGCTGGAAGGGACCCATAAGGATCATCGAGTCCAACTCCTGGCTCCACACAGGACCAGCCCAATCAGAGCAGATGACTGAGAGAGTTGACCAGACGCTTCTTGAACTCAGCCAAGCTCAGTGCTGTGACCACTTCCCTGGGGAGCCTGGTCCAGTGCCCCACCACCTTCTCAGTGAAGAACCTTTTCCTGATCTCCAACCTAACCCTCCACTGTCACAGCTTCATGCCATTCCCTTGGGTTCTATCGCTGGTCACCAGAGGGAGGAAATCAGCGCCTGTCCCTTTGCTCCCCCTCATGAGGAAGCTGTAGGCCGCCACGAGGGCTCCCCTCAGTCTCCTCTTCTCCAGGCTGAACAAACCAAGGGACTTCAGCCTTTCCTCATATGCCTTCCCCTCTAGACCCTTCCCCATCTTCATTGCCCTCCTTTGGACACTCTCTAATAATTTTATGTCCTTTTTGTACTGTGGCGCCCAAAACTGCACACAGTACTCGAGGCGAAGCCGCACCAGTGCAAGGCAGAGTGGGACACTCACGTCCCTACAGCAGCTGCCAGTCCTGTGCTTAATGCACCCCTGGACACGGCTGGCCTTCCTGGCAGCCTGGGCACACTATGGAACATATGTATATGAATATATATAGTACGTGTGAGTAGCTCCCTACAGAGTAAGTTTCCAGCTACTATTTCCAGCCGCCCAAGCACAAGCAGAGGTACTGCGAGGTCCAGAGAACTTCAGGCAAGGCGTCTGCTGTCCTGCCTGCGGGGTAGTACGGCCCCCTCTCTCCTCA
This sequence comes from Psophia crepitans, assembly GCA_013399095.1. Lineage (NCBI taxonomy): Eukaryota > Metazoa > Chordata > Aves > Gruiformes > Psophiidae > Psophia > Psophia crepitans. Next base: position 223,746 of record VWZZ01002391.1, on the reverse strand, counting down.
GCTCCGAGCAGGCACTGCCACCGTCAGCGCCCACCTAACGGAGCGCTCCGCTCAGAGGTAATGGCAGACAGACACCTACAACGGAAACAGACCGATACCCTACGCAAAAGTCACACCTACGAAATAAGCCGAGAATTTAAAAGCTGAGGACGTGCCCCCACCTCAGCAAACGGCCTCCCCCACCGCTGGCGGGCCGGGGGGCGACCCCCGCCCGACGGAGCGGCC